>JAAEAF010008615.1:0-35243 GCA_011037195.1 Triatoma infestans
ATAAAATTCCAGATAACTTTTTTTTATTTGATGTCTTGACAGAAGTTTACTTTACTACCTTATACAGGATATTACTGTATTGGGGAAGAAGGAATTTCACCTTTTCTTGTTCCACGGTGTATAGGGAATCCCATACATTTGACTCAGAAATAAAGCTGAACTGCCTAATGCTCGAGACTAGTCTCACAAATGGATAATGGCCTGAGAGCAGTCTCGGAGACAAGCTCGCGCAGGTCTCCGGGAGAGTAACTGTCACAAGTGGACATGTTCATTTCTGCACTCGTGACTCAGCCTCCAGTCTTCCTTCCTTCAATGTTGGAAGATTTTTCCTCATCTGTCGGAGACTTGTTTCATTCGTTTGTGTATTTTTCATTTTTATTTCGGAATTCTATGTTTTTATTTCATTTTTATTTGTATTTTGATTTTTTTTTTTATAACCTTCCAATAGAGGTGCACATAAATGGGACATGAAAAGGTGTAGAGTATCTGAGAGATATATCAAGTACTCGTATTTCAAGCGTTAATGTTCAGTTAATTCCAAATTTTACCAAATATAGGTGTACGTTAAAAATTAGAAAACGCTCCATTATGAATTTCGATGTTTAGTTTGTAAATAAAACACAAACACAAAACATACAAAAGAATAGGGAATAATTTTTTTCTGTTCAATTTTACTCTCACAAAACAAACAAACTCTTATCTAAACAAACAAACTACCCCGAACATAATTTTGTAACTAAAGTCTATGTACAGGCGACTGCCTAAAACACAGATTAATTCCCAAAAAACTTCTGCCAGTCTCAAACTTGTGCTTAGATGTGTAAAGCTTTCACTTGTTTCAAAACTGAGATATTCAGCTGTCTCTCGTATTCTTTTTTTAAGGCAGAACATAAATAAATTTAGAACACAAAGAGTGATTTTTCATTTCATTCTTTATCAAGTCCATGATTTATTCTTTCATCTGTGAAATGCAGGATTTGGTTTTTATCAACATCGGACTTATTGTTATCGTTATAAAGATCCAGGCTGCCAGTGCAATATTTAATAGCTTTAATTCTGTTCCTTAACTACAGTAAATTAATCTTAATTTCTTTCTTACAAATCTTTGTTAACTTATTTCTAAAACAGTGTAAAATACAGTTTCACATCTAGACTAGAGTGGCTGTATTTTTTTAGGAATAAAAACTTAGTAAAACTGGTAATGAGTTCTTTATGTGGTTAAGATTTACCATTAAATCTTGTATATTTAAAAGTTTGGCGCCATGGAGCCGCAGCAGATGGATTTAAAGAAGTGTGGGTGGGTGTGTAGTTAGTAATATAAAGGATGTACTCCTAGGAGAAGATCACTGGCACTATTTCTGTCTATATACTATGAATAAACTCTTACTTTAGTAGTTGGCATATTTCCAGCCGGTTCAAGAATCAATACTTCCACAAAAAGATAGAAATATAAAATAAAAAATAGTCGCTCCTGTGGGGAAAGAAAAAAAAAATATATTTTAACGACTTGACCATTTTTACAGTATACTTACATTTTTTGGCACTCACATCTCTAGCGCCTCCAAATATCCAGACTGTGTAATACTATTCATTATACTGTTAGGTAGAGTTGAAAATAAGTTTAAATTTTCACAGACTAATTACAGACTTATTTAACTGTCATATTTCAAAGTATGACAACATTTTGGGATATGATAAAAGCATATTTTACTGAAGCCTTACATTACGTACCAAGTAAGCATCGCTTATTAATATCCATTCAGCAAAGTGTTATTTATGAAATACAACGTTGACTAATTGATAAACTAATTTCCAATGTCGGATTTCAGACTAGCTCCTGTCCCTTAGTAGGATAGAACTGAGGACCTTGGTGGGTGTAGTGACTGGACACACATAGGTGTCTAGTCATTTGCATAATATAGGGAGGACGTCTGGTCCCATATATCAGAACTGTGATGATGGAGTTAGGGAAACGGTATATCACTATTTATGTCAGTGTCCCCGTTTCGCTGGTACCAGGTTTCGTGTATTTGGGAGGACATCACTCTCGCAGGATTGCCTGGGAGCGTTGGAGCTGAAAGATATTTTAGGATACTGTAGACCAACCGGTAGGCTACTGGGGGAGATTTATTAGGGGGATAATTTGGGGAGTGAAATTGGGAGGGGATAAAAGCCACATAGGCTTAGATCCCGAGCCGACAGGCACCCAGTTTTAATAATAATTATAATAATAATAAGATAAAATTAAATCGACAGAGAATAAAAGATGTCTCTCTAGTTTTATTGGATATGGCTCTTTCGTTCGTCTTAAAGGCTCCAGGAAACGTGAAGCCTATTAGGATCAATTACTTAAAATCGGTTACTTAAAACTTAGTTGACTGCCTTGAGAATATTGGGCAAATTGTTTAAGGTGCATATTGCTGCAATAATTGGCAAGGAGTTTTGAAGGTTGAGATTATGTATGATAAAACTAAAAGTTCCAGTAGTATGACGTCGCTATTATTGGCATACAGCCATTGTTTACCAAGATAACATTTATTTGTTATTGTTTATAATAAAGTGTTTTCATCTACATTAATCACTTTACCATTCAGAGTTTATTATTTAAAAAAAGTCTTTTTTTTATTCTGTTGAAGTAATTGATAATGTTGTGGATAATGGAATAGTAATGTCATTTTCGCGCGTATTAATAATAATTAATAAATATGTGTTATATTATTATTCCTCAGCTGGATTATAAAATGATTTATATTTGTGCGTTCAATTTTTATAAGAAATAGTAAGATTACATTTATTTAAATTAATATTTACACACACACAAACACACACACCAACACACATAATATATATATATATAAAAGGGGGCTTCGCCACCCTGACTGCCTACGGCGTCCCAGTCCCAGCACACACACACACACACACACACACACACATATATATATATATATATAAATATAACTCCATAAACCAAATAGATGTTGATTTGTTTTCTTCTATTTCGTATCTTGAGCAGCATGAAAAGTTCCCAGACTTATAAGAGCATCTTAGTAAACACCTTCGGCCAGTTATTTATAATAAAGAATAGCATTTTTTTTTAGACTTTCATTGGCTATTATCGTTTAGGATATTAAGACATTCAAGAATTTCCGGGTAAAATTATTTCTCCAGATATTTGAAAACTTTACATTTCGCTTAGATTGTAATAATAGCTGAAAAATTGTTATATGATTACGACAGAAGCTGGTCTCAGTGAATACTATTTGATGGCATTAAATCCTGACTAAGTAATAAACTTGGAAAAAAAAATGATGGTAAAGAAGAAATCAAGAGATCTTATTTAAAAAAAAAAAAAAAAAAAAAAAAAAAAAACCTTTTGTTGAATTGCCGAAGGTTATCAGGTCCAGGTGTCCATTGCATGATGGTAGCTTTGACTACTTGAATTAAGTAATGGGCGGATATTATGCGGGTTCGTCCATAAATCATCTATTAATTCTTTCAAAAACGAGTTGATAGTTACTACTAATGATTTAATATAATTTATGAAATATTTAATTTGATCAAGAAGTAATATTATTGAGCAGCAAGCAGTCTTGCCTCATAAGTTGATTGTAATCATGTCAAATTTTCAATATCGAGTTTTCACCGGAAATATTCATTTTGAGGTCCCCTGAGTCCAGAAAAATGGTTTCCAGCAAATGGTCTGTGTATGTGTGTGAACAGCATAGCTCAAAAATAAAAAATTGCAAAAAGTTCAGACTAGATATTCCGTTTAGGTATCACCATAGGATCCGACAGTACGTTATCTGTCAAAATTTCCCAACCGGAATTTATCACTTTACTGAATTTTTTTTTTTCATTTTTTTGCAATTTTCTCGAAAATTGCTCCAACGATTTTCTTTAAACTTAGTACGAGGTCATTCAATAAGACAAATCGCACTGGCTCAGAAACCAATACAAATTAAATCAATACAATAATTTCATTGCGTCAAGCAAGGATGGCATCCTTGTGCTTAGTTTCTCATCGGCTGTTTGAGAGTATTTGGTAAGCATAATCTCAAATGTATTCAGTTAACAATGGCAAGACCGCTCGAGCATTGCATCTCGGAAGAACAACGGTCAGTGATTAGATTTTAGTTTTGCAGAGGGTATCAAATGTAGTGAAATCCACGAAAGAATGTTGAAAGTGTACGGAAATAATTCTTTGAACCATTCGAATGTTTACAAATGCGTAGAACTGTTTAAAAGTGGCCATGTAAGTGTCTGAGACGAGCAACGAAGTGAAGTGGACGACCGGTTAAAGTTGCAACTTCCTCCCTCGAATGTCGCATTAACTCGTTAATTCAGGACAACAGACGTATTACTGTTGAACTGATAGCTGAAGAAGTGCACGTGAGTGTTGGAACTGTGCATAACATTATTTAGAATCTGTTGCAATACAAGAAAACTTGTGCGAGATAGCCCTCAGGACAACTTACGAACGCCCACAAATAAACCAGGTTTCAAATCAGTCAAAGTAGGGTGGGTGATCTTTCCACATCCCCCCTACAACCCCGACCTCGCCCCATCAGATTTCCATTCGTTTGGACCCCTTAAGGAGGCTCTACGTGGGAAACATTTTCAATCCGATGAAGAAGTTAAAAATCAGGTGCAAAAGTGGCTTCGAGATTAACCCAAAGAATTTAATGCCAGTGGCATACTGAAATTAGAAGAATGATGGGACAAGTATATAAATGTTGCTGGGGACTATGTTGAAAAGTGGCCAAAGTTTTTTATTGATTAAATAAATAGTTTTTTATCTACAGTGATTTTGTGTCGTTACTTATTGAATGACCCCTCGTATAAAAATACAAAAATTCTACAATTTTTATTTGAAACATTACTTCGGGAAAATACATTTAAGAGCACTTTTGGGGGACGGGTGAGGGGTTAGGTTATTCTCTAAAGTGCAATTTCAGCTTATTACTATACAATTCTATCATCTAAATAATAATAATAATTAGAATTAAATGTATTGTTGAAATTCCGTGTTTGTAGAAAATCAGATGACCGGAAGTACGTTTTTACTAAAAAATATTTTTCAGTTTTACTGATATTCTTCTAAAACGGCTCCAACAATTTTCTCTTAAACTATGTATGTCCAACTACACATATAAAAAGCTACAACTAATTAACATTTCTCCGGGTAAACTTATTTAAGGGAGGGGGTTTTTATGGGTTTTTTGTTGGGTAGGGTTATGTTTGCCTCTTAAGTCCAAACCTTAGTTGATTATACAATTATTCTATCAATCTAGACAAAATTAATTAGAAATAGAATTAGAATTAGAATTAGAATGCTGCAGGGGGGGACTAAGACCCAGGCACCGCAGCCTCCCAATGAGGCTTATTGTGCCAACCCCTAAAACCTAGTAGCGGAAGCCCCCACTCTTCATGAGGTCCAGAACCTTCCCTACCAGTCCCTCCTGGAGCACGATTTCCTCCGGTCTCAGCGTGCCGAAGATCTCGTACCTCAGTCTAGCGATTGCAACACAATCAAACAACAGGTGAGAGGCCGTCTCTTCCTCCTCCTGACATAGCCTGCACAAGGGCTCTGCTTCCAACAACCCCACCTTGTGCAGATGCTTTCTGAACCTGCCATGCCCAGTAAACAGGCCCGTTATCAGAGAAATCTGATACCTGCTTAACCCCAGGATGTGTCTGGTTCTTTTATCACACAGCTCTGGCATAGCCGTCTTGCCGTGTTTTGCTCCAGTACTCAGCCTCCAGTATCGGTTATGTTCCCTCCGAGTCCAATCTCTCAGAGCCGCTCTTACCATACTTTTGGCCACCCCTAGAGCAGGTTCCGGTCCAGGGAAGGGAGTATTCGCTCCCTCCCTGGCCAGTTGGTCGGCTATCTCATTTCCCATAATCCCCTTATGCCCGGGCACCCATATTAGCCGCACTTTATTGTGCCGGGCTAATGTCTCCAGGGAGTCTCTGCACTCCCTGACCATAATTAGAAATAAATACTCGTAGATTGTCAAAATTTTGAGTTTTAAGAAAATTAATAAACCGGAAGTGGTGATTTTTTTCTGAACAGTTTTTGTTTTTTTTTTTTTTTTTTCAGTTTTCGCGATTTTCTTAAAAAAAACGCCGACGAATTTTATTAAATTTGGTATATATGCTAATTGAAAACTTTTTGGTTTAAATACAACACTGTTTTGTAGAAGTTCCATTTAACCTAAATATTTGAATAATTATGTTCTCTCACTGAAATCCTTTACTAAAGATAGTAGTATCTATAAATGAACAATTAAAGTGTTTTATCTATAGTATCGGCTTAGATTTCTGTTATGTGACGTAACAGCTTCTTTATATGCAAGATTATGGCATTCCTTCTTAAAAAGATTTTTTTTTAATTTTTTTTTCATTACACTTTACGACTACTATGTCAGATAATAATTTATTACACTCTAGTTGTATAGTAACGCTTCTAATGTGGATGTTATTTTGATGAGCACTTAAAATATAAAAGAAAAAATCTTCAAAAACAATAAAAATAATCACTTAACTACAAATTAGTACTGTATCTGCTATATAATATGTTTGTCTTATGATATTTTCAAATGACTAGTACTTGCTTCTAGTATTCTTTTTAATGCCAGTATTATCTTATTTCAACTTGAGACACGACTTGTAACGCATTTTTTTTCTCTCTCTCTCTCTCTTTGAGGTTATTTTATATAAAGGATAATAAAAAGAAAGAAAAGGGGTTGAAAAAAGTGATCAACAGATGCGACAAAAATGGGCAACAATTTCAAAATAAAATGTTTCCCCTCAATATGTTTTAATTCAAATCCTTTGAAACGTCCCATCTTTAACAGAACGTTAGATTCCCCTAAGCATGTCCAGTTTATTGGATTATGTTAAACTGGTGTCGTACATTCGTTCGCTTAATATCCATTCCAGTTCGCCAAAGTGAACTTTTAAGAAACTTAAACTTTTTTGGGGGGGAAGTAGTAATTTCGCAAAATATTTAGTCAGTGTGGTTAAAGTGGGGGTGCTTGGTTTTGTTTTTCAAATAGAAACCGAACTGGTGTGCTTTTGCATTTCAGTTATCTAATAAACATATATCAAAAACTCGCATCATTGCGAGCGGCAAATATTTACCTAAATATCAGAGTTATTTTCCATGATAGCCTTGAAGTAGACTTATTATATTTAAGCCTGCATAAAGAACTTATACTTAAGTTTATTTGCGTGTGTGAATGGTGTATGTGAATTATGAAAGGTAAAATGTGGCATGGAATACACGTGATCATCTAATAACTTGCTTATATAGATTAATTGTTCAACAACATATTTATTTATTTATCTATACTCTCTTAATATCATTCAGCTAGTATTTTAACATTTCTTGTCAGTAACTATTCCACAATAGTGCACGGTTGACACAGTGTTCTTTCACTCTGTTATAAATAAATAAATAAAATAGTAAGAGATAGTATGGGTAATTAATTATCAAAGTAAATCTCCTTTAAAAACTTAGTTTAATCTACACATCCCCACTTGTTGGATGTTTCCATTTTTAAAAGGAATAATATGCCTTTTAAAGACCAAAATACAACATGTGTTTTCCCACTCACATATCCTAACAAAAACACTTTTAAAACTAGTGTATCAACTAAATTTTGCTCTGTGCAAGTCTATGTTATCACACTGGCTGGCCAAGGTCTGTCTGGGAGGTTTCAACCAGGAAAGGTCGAAAACCTGCATCAGTCTGAGTAAGAACAAGATCCGTATCCATACGGGATTTCTTACGGGGCACTGCAGACTCAGGGGGACACCTGAGGAAGCTGGGCCTAGAAGACGATGGCACATGCAGATTCTCTGGGGGAAATGGAGGAAACGCTGATACATCTCTTCACGGACTGCGAGGCCTCATCCAAAGAAGATTTAATATCCTGAGTCTTACCAGAGAGGGGAGGAGGAAATATCCACCCTAGAACCCTCTAGGATCTTGGGATTCCTTAGAGAGCTCAACCTGGGGATGGTGCTACAATAGACCATCAATGGTTGCAGTGCAGAACCCTCAAAAAAAAAAAAAAAAAAAATGTTATCACACTGTTTTGACCAAAACATCTTGATGATGGGCGAATGCCCGAAACCGGTCGTTGACCACCCAAAAAGAAGCATGCTATCATGGAAAATATATTTGATGATGCTTTCCAGCTCTGCGAAACCAACCACAAAACATTTACCTAAGTATCATGCACGAACTGCTGTAGGCAACTCATTAAGGAGTTCTAACCTTCCATCGATGACAATTTTTGGATCTTCCAGTCTCACCATGCACTAACCGCACCTTGAGATATTCGAGGACACTTTTTATTGGGCATGCTAAAGTGATGGCAGACTTTTTTCATCCTGGTGAGTTTTACTACCTCAACTATTTGTACTAAAACCAGCCTTTTTTTTTTTTCTTCATCTTCCCTTCCGGAAGTTCTGCTTAGCATTCCTTCTTTCAAAAAACCAAGTTCTTATCTTTCTCAAGTCAACAGGAAGCCAATCTTATTTACTAAAAGAAACCAAATTAATCTTCAGTGAACCCTTGATGAAACTTTGTGACCTTGTGAAACTTTCTTCAGCCCAGAAGAAACCTTTCGCGAGATGCTCAAATTCGTCCACGATTATGATTTAATCGTGTATTTTTAACCAGCCATAGAGATAAAAAAAAAATCCAGATTATTGTAGGTTTTTTTAGATACGATAAGTAAATTAGAATAAACTTTAAATGGAATTAAGTGCAAGATAAAGTACTTGTGATAATATTTTTAATAACTCACTGATTTTAGTTTGAAGCTATTGATTTATCATATTATATCAACGTCGAACAGTTAATATTAGTGCTTTGGATTAACCTCACATTTTGTATTTATTGCACACCAATTTTAGCAAGACCAAATATTTTGTTGCTTTAGCGAGGAATAAAATTGTTTATTACAAGCAGATAATCCAGAGATAGTCTTAAAGTGTTTTACCTTTTTATTAATAATAATAATAATAATAATAATAAAAATGAATAATAATTAAAAAAAAAAACTTATGGCGCAACAGCCCATAAGGGCCAAGGCTTGCAGACTGCGATTTGTATTGGGGGGGCTGTGGTAAGCTCGCCGCAGTTCCCATGCTAGTTCCGGCCTTCGCTACCTAGGGCGCTGCTAACTGTAGCTTCCCACTTTTTATCACGATGCTGGGTCAACACCGGAATTTGCCCTCACGGGAATCGAACCCTGAATTCTCGCACGAAAGGCGAGTGCGCTAGCCAGCCATGAGGGCAATAATAACGCGTGAGGACAATAATAATTTACAAACAAGAAAATAATAGAAACAATTTCATTTTAATTAATCCTTTAACATTAGTCATAACGTGTTATTGCAAATTTGCAATAAGTGTTTGATAACCATATATAGGAAGTAGTTTTATGTAAATTTTCATATTTCAAAACATTTCTTATTGTTTTCACTTCATTAAAATACAATCACATTATAATCATATACTCATATATGTATATGTATATATTATGTTGTATGATTGTTGTTTTTATAGTATTGTTATATATGTAAAAATATCTAGTTAGTCAGTGTCATTCTATATATTATAATGGTCTTGTGTACCTAATTATTGTTGAATCTACATTCGTCTTCTGTTTCAAATATAATTTTATTCTATCAGCTGTCATTATTTTTTTTTTTTTTTTGTTTGTTTTATACTGAAATTGTCTTTATTATTTTCGGTTATTGGACGATTTTTATTTATTTGACTTAGATTGCAATAAACAGAGTATGTATTCAGTTAATTTCTTTACAGCTAAATGATACTGCTTTTATTGTTTGATACTTTGTTTATCCCTGTATACGTGTAATCCATACCACTTTTCAAGCGCAAAATTATATTACAGTCAAAAATGTCAGGAAGTTTATGCACAAAAGAAAAATCTCTGGCATATCTCTAGCATCGGAACAGATTCCTAACAGGATATCGTAGTTTAAGAAATTATTTCTATGTAATTGTGCTTCTGCCGGATATCATTCTTGTTGATTTAAATATAAATATTTGAAGTGTTTTAATTTAGGTATAAGTCAAAAGAAGTCTAGGAATATTGAGTATTCTACTCCATCCAGGTTCTTAGCTTTGCTTGAGAATGTATTGTGTGAATCTAAAGTATGTTTTGTGGAGATGAAAGAAAATTAGATTAGGCCTAATTAGTTTTGAATGAATGTATTTATTAGCATGAAAGTATTTATTGGCGAGAAAGGTTTAGGGTTAGGTTAAGTGTGTATATAAGATTTTATTTTAATGAGATTTTGTACGGCAATGGCCAGAGGAGTTTTTAAGGTAAAAAAAAAAAATTCTTTCTTGTTCTACGTTTCGGGTACCATTGGTGCCCTTCTTCAGGAGCTCTGTAAAAATTTATTGGAGAAAATACATTATTGTACAGTATAGTATAACAAAAAAAGAAAGAAAGAAAAATTTAAATTAAAGAAATATTAACAGAAGAAATTATAAAACAGAAGTGACGGTAAATTAAATAAAATGATATTAACAATAAGATAAAATAAGACAGAGGAGAGGAGTGAACGTTGAGAACATTGAGACTGAAATGAAGAGAGTATTTTTTTAAACTTTAAAAAACTGTTAAAGGGTGGGAAGGATAAGAAAAATGTTTGTAGTAAGGCGCGACAATTTCAAATTTGGAAGAACAAATTACTGCCGAGTATCTTTTCTTAGGGTTAGAAAAATATTGTTGTAAGTTGAAGTTATGATTTCTTTGTCTTTTTTTAAAATTGATAGAATTCGGATGAAGGTGAATTTGTAAGGATTCGGATAGAAGCCGTGTTGAATGGTTGAGCTAAGTGGTTAAAATGGAAGGGTTATTGAAATCGATGGCATGATTAAAAGTCAGAACATGTTTGGAAAGAGAGCAGTGCTGTCAATTTTTTTGTTAATAATGTCTAGTTCGTGTTGTCTGAGTCTTTTTTGTAATTGGATTCACCTATGTAGCAAGCGTTGCAGTTGGGTGTAATACATTGAAGTTTGTATACCGTATGTGTTTTGTTAGATTTTTCAATGGGGTCTTTAATTTTTGAGATTTTATTTAGTTTGTTGGTGGGAGAGAAGCCTGTTCGGAGGTTGGGGATAAAGTTTTTGAGGATATTATTGATTCTATTGGAAATAGGACTAATGAAGGCGCCTCACTACAAAAATTTTTCTTATCCCTCCTACCCTTTAACAGTTTTTTTTTAATTTTAAAAAAATATTCTCTCTTCATTTCAGTCTCAACGTTCTCAACGTTCACTCCTCTCCAACCCTAAATCTTCGTCTGTCTTATTTTATCTTATTGTTAATATCATTTTATTTAATTTACTGTCACTTCTATGTTATAATTTCTTCTGTTAATATTTCTTTAATTAAATTTCTTCTTTTTTTTTTTTTTTGTTATAAATCTATGCACCTTTTATAACTACAATAATGTATTTTCTCCAATAAATTTTGACAGAGCTGCTGAAGAAGGGCACCATGGTGTACCCGAAACGTAGAGCAAGAAAAAAAAATGTTTTTTTCTTAAAAACTCCTTTGGCCAATGCCTACAAACCATCTCATTGTAATTTTAAGGCCTGACGATTTGAATACGATTTTATTTTAGGTTTAAGTACAAAAAGGAGTAGAGGACTATTCCTATCGGTGCGAATGTTTTTTGGTGTGCATGGTCATTTTGTTTGTGTGTGAATCTGAGAGGTGACAGGACCCATGAACCTTTAGTGTTTAAGAGTAAAATTTGAACTAGATAAACTAGTTTGCAAGCTGCGTACAATTAAGAGCTATGGCTGTTTGACGTCAAGGCTAATGCCCCCAAAAATAAAAAAAAATCTTACTGATTTTATGAGATACAGGAAAAAACATTCCGATTTATCCTATGGATTATCAAAAAAAGATCAGGTTTATTCTTCTTGGAGGTCAGATTTTTTTAAGACTTCAATTTCCAAGTAATGAATTCAATCACAAATCAAAATGAAAAAAAAAAAGAAGAAATTGGATTGGTCTTTTTGAAAATGTATTCATAATAACTGCCTGAAAAACCAAGTTTTGGTTTGTTTTTGTTTTTTTGCATTTTTTTAAAACTGTGTAACTTTTTCCCCAAAAAGAAATAATTAAAATAAAAATTATAATAAAATAAAATGAAGTAAATTAATGAGGAATTTAGTCAAAGTTTTTTTTTTAAAAAACAATAACATTTACTAGGCCAACGTTTCTTCTTATATTATGATGACATCATCAGCGCTATAAAACCAGAAATACACAATGACTGACAAAATAGTGAACATACTCTTTTTTATATTACAAAAATGATGTAATAATATTAATAATAATTTTTTTTTTTATATATACTAACCTGAGTTTCTTTTCTTAATATTATAACAAGAAAATATTCAAGTGTGTAAATCCAAAAAGGATTTATTATTATTATTAACGCTATTTATTTATTTATTTTACGGTTTGCCCAATTACAGAATACAATGATTAAAACCATAACAAAGACAAAAAATAAACATATCCAAAAATAAAATTAATAAAAAAGAAAAAAGATATAACACTTTGAGTGGAAAGTAAAGTTGATAATTCAACGAGAAATAAAATAAAATTGTCAATAAACTAATATAACACTCAAAATTCTAGGGAAGGGATTAGCTCAGTGGTAGCGCGCTGGACTAGCAACGCGGAGATCACGGGTTCGAATCCAGCCGTGCTACCCTTAGATTTTCTCTTCCTAGGAGCCCCTACAGCTCACTGTCCGGTGATGGACAGTGTTGTCTGCAACGGGAGAACAATGCACTGTTGGTGTGTCGGATACAGTGCAGATTATAACGGTTATAAGAGAATAGACGGTTAACAGAAAACAAGGTTGGAGAATTTATATTTTATTAGTTTTTTAAAAACATTCCACTCTGCTTTTTATACGGGGTTGTGACCGTCACGGAAACCGAGCCAGCATTAAAAAGGTTTTTTTTTTGTATTTTTTTTTTTTTTTTTTTTTTTTTTTATTTGTTGCATGTTTTTTCTAATCTTTGATTTTATTCTTGTGAGGGTTTGAAGAAACTCATCATTGTTGACTGTTTTTTAGAATTCCTCACTTTCTTGGCTGCAAGAACTTGCAGTTTCCTTAAAAGTAAATTTGATGTACTATCGCACTCTTCTTGGTGTTCGTACCATTCAATAAATTTGGAAATCGAAATTTCGGCTTCGGTGTTAGTAATTTTTGAAATTTGAATTTCATCTTCTTCATTGTCGCTATTATTTTCATCAGTTGGATGCAAATTTGCAATTATTTCGTCATCACTCAAAATAGATTTTGGAAAATCCAGAAATTATATTGCGCCCGCGCCGTGTACAATAAAGAGTACATAATATGTACATAATGTGTGGGCACAAACACCGTGACGGATAAAAGAGTGACGGATAATCGAGACTGCACTATAACTAAATAATACATAGTAACACCATTATATATATATAGTAATAATAATAATAGTAATGATCAGTGAAGGGAATAGCTAAGTGGTTAGCGTACTGAACTAACAACACGGAGGTACCAGGTTCGAATCCAGCTGGCCTACCCTTAGATTTTTTCTTCCTAACAGCCTGTGCAGCTTACTGTCGGGTGATGGACAGTGTTGTCTGTAAAGAGAGAACACTGTCGTCAAGAGGCCGGCAGTGCACTGAGAAGGCTCCGGGCGCCAATGAGTATAGATGTTTACGCGCCTTAAATTTAAAAAAAATAATAATAATAATCAGAATTCACAAAAAAATTATTCACAATCAAATCTATCATAACTTTCTTAATAAAATGGTGAATAGAACAGTTAAAAATATCTAATTTTTAAACCAAAAGCGTGGAAAAAAAGCTACACTTTGCCTATTGAGAGTTAAAAATATTGTATAGAAAATGTTAATAATTGTAGTCTCGAATTGAAGGCTCGGGCATGGAACTTTTATCTAACAATTCAAGCGAGTCTAATTAAATTATGAATAATCCTTGAAAAGTATGAGTAGATTGGTGTAGATTCTCCGCTGTGCTAGTGTTGGCGAGTCAAAGTTGTTTGCTCAGTTCATTGTAGGGTGTGTCCATAGTAGACAGTCTGTCGGAAGTGAACTAGGCGCAAAAATCTCTTCTGGATGGCTTCAAGAGTGTGTTTGTTGTTTTGTTAGACATTGCTATCTGTTTTTTGTAGCTATGATGTGATGATGTCATAATATAAAACGAAACTTCCTGGCCGAATAAATATTGTTCTATAAAACCTGACCAAATTCCTTTAATAATCTATTACGGCTATTGTAAATACTTATTGGTTAAATATAATTAACATAGTTTATAAAATGACGGTGTCCAATGAATTTTATAATCTTTATTGACATTTTCAATAAATTGCTTCTATGTAAAGCAATTTTTCATTTCTTCGCAATTTAATTGAGAAGCCCAAAAATTAAAGTCATTATTCCCTGAATCTTGAAGTTAAATCCAACTTACAATACTATTAGAAATAAAATCGCAGTAAACTTAAACTTGATCCTTCGTTTTCCTACACATCTGACCCAAAAGTTCATAATCCAACCGCCTTTACTTTTTTCTTTTTTTACTTTCTCTTACTCCTAGTAAGAGGAAGTATTGTAATCGGGCCAAATTTTCGATATCGAGTTTTCACCAGAAATATCCGTTTTGAGTCCAAAAAAGTGGTTTTTAGCAAATAGTCTGTGTGTGTGTGTGTGTTATGTATGTATGTGAACTGCATAGCTCAAAAACGTAATATCACCATGGGATCCGATAGTAGGTCAGCGGTCAAAATTCCTCTACCGGAAGTACCACTTTATTAAATGTTTGTTTTTTTTTTTTCACTTTTTAGCAATTTTCTTGAAAATAGCTCCGAGGATTTTTTTTTTAACTTTGTATATCAACTACACTTACAAAGATCGACAATTTTTATTTGAAACATTTCTCCGGAAAAAATGCATTTAAGGGCACTTTTAGGGGAGAGGCGGGTGGGTGATTTATCCTCTAAAGTGCTATTTCAGAATACTATACAATTCTATCATCTAAATAATATTAATTAGAATTAAATGTGTTGTTGAAATTCCGAGTTTGGAAAAAATCGGATGACTAGAAGTACGTTTTTACTGAAATGTATTTTTCAGTTTTCTGGTATTTTTTCTCGAAAACGGCTCCAACGATTTTTCTTTAAACTAGGAATGTAAACTACACACATAAAGAGCGTGTTGTTGTGGTGGTTGGTTCCGCAGAGCAGGAAAGCATCAGAGACATTTTCCGTGGTAGCCTGCTTCATTTTGTGGTCATCGAGCGGTTTCTTCGGGCGTTCGCCCATCTTCAGAACGCGTTTTTCAGACAGTGTGACAACACAGACTTGCACAGAGCAAATTCAGTTTTACACACTGAGTGTGTGTAAGTGTGTGCAAGTCTGAGTTGCACACGCTGAGTGCAAGTCTGTGTTGTCACACTGTCTGAAAAACGCATCCTGAAGATGGGCGCACGCCCGAAACCACAAAATGAAGCAGGCTACCACGGAAAATGTCTCTGATAAAGAGCGTGTATTTGAAACATTTCTCCTGGTGAAGTCATTGGGGCTTTAGGGGAGAGGGGTGGGATTACGTTTTTCTCTCAAGTAAAATTGTATCATAGTTGATTCGTACAATTCTACCATCGAAACAAAATTAATTAGAAATAAATATATGTCCAAAATGCCGAGTTTCAAGAAAATTAGTAAACCGGAAGTGCTCTTTTACTGATCATTTTTTTTTTTCAGTTTTCAACGAACACCAACGAATTTCATCAAAATTTGGTACACAAAGTATAAAATTTGTCAATTACACTTTTGAGAACTAGAGTAAGAGAAAGTTGTGTGAGTGTTTCACACCACATTTTTTTTTTATGCAATTTTTCTAAAAAAAATAGCTTTAAGATTTTCGTTATTATTTTTTAATTAACAGTATTAAATGAACTTTGTAGACAATAAAACTAATAAAGAGAAGCGATCAATGTAAAAATGAATTTAATTAAAGGTTTTCTCTATATTGTTATATGATTTGTAAACATGTTTGTATTTGATTCAGTAAAAGATGGTCGCTCTTCACATTATGTAATTTCTGTTTTACGAAAAATTAATTTCATATTTTAAATTAAATATATATAGTTTACTATTTTTTTGAAAAACTGCATTTAATTATTAGTGATATATTTATTTCGTAATACATAAGTTGAAAAATACTGAAACAGAAATTACTAATGTATTTGTGAGATTCTAAAGGCTTCAAAGAAATTCATATAGTACCACGTAATTTATCAAAAACAAAAAACAAATAGGTGGGTCATTAGTGTCATTACAATAAATTATTTGAAGAAAAAAAAATTCACGCTAGATTTTGTTTATAATCATTTTATAGTGTATAAATGTTTATTTTTAGTAATATATCAGCTAGATTCATTAAAGCTAAAGTAATTATGTATGTATTATGACATCATCTGTATAGCATGCTATACAAAAAAACATATTGTTCCAAATTAGACATTTTCCTAATAAAAGTAAATAAGTAAATGATGAAACAAAACAAAAAAGAAAACAAAAAATTTTTAAACAAACAAAAAAAGCAACTACATTGTTTACTTAAGGAGTTTATAACGATATGAAACAAACAAACAAAAAGTTTAATCGAGGCCAAATTTTAATATAAATATCCATTTACTCTAAATGAGCGCAATTAAGAAAAGACAATAATAAAGAAAATAAAACCAAACTTGAATTTAAAAAAAAAGAAAAGATAACTAATCTGTATAAACGACACGTGAGATATAATGTCTAGTAATGTACCTTTTGGGGGAATATTTAGACAATCAATAAACAATATTAATCTCTTTATGTAACAAGCACTTTTTAGCAGAGAGAGAGAGAGAGAGCATTAATTTACAATTACTTTTATTTATTAAATCGATTGTGGTTATTTTAATGTTTATATTACTGTTTTGTACTATGGGTCATTCAATAAGTAACGAGACAAATTGCTGTAGCTCAGAAACGGTTTGTTTAAATAATACAATAGTTTCCAGGGTGTCAAGTTGGCATCCTTGTACTCATCAAGTTGTTTCTCATCAGTTGTGCGAGAGAATTTGGTAAGCATAACCTCAAATGTATTCAGTTAACAATGGCGAGACCGTTCGAGCATTGCACCTCGGAAGAACAACGCTCAGAGATTAAATTTTTATTTGCAGAGGGTATCAAATGTAGTTCCCAAATGTATTCAGTTAACAATGGTGAATCCCGCTCAAGCATTGCACCTCGGAAAAACAACGCTCATTGATTAAATTTTTATTTGCAGAGGGTATCAAATGTAGTAAAATCCACGAAATATGTTGAAAGTGTATGGAAATAATTCTTTGAACCGTTTGAATGTTTACAAATGGGTAGAACAGTTTAAAAGTGGCCATGTAAGTGTCTAAGTCGAGCAACGAAGTGGACGACCGGTTAAAGTTGCAACTTCCTCCCTCGAATCTTGCATTAACGCGTTAATTGAGGACAACATGCGTATTACTGTTGAACTGATAGCTGAAGAAGTGCACGCGAGTGTTGGAACTGTGCATAACATTATTTAGAATCTGCTGCAATACAAAAAAAAACTTGTGCGAGATGGACTCCAAGACAACTTACGAACGCCCACAAAGAAACCAGGTTTCAAATCAGTCAAAATGGGGTAGGAGATCCTTCCACATCGCCCCTACAACCCCGACCTTGCCCAATCAGGCTTCAATTCGTTTGGAGGCTTCCTTAAAGAGGCTCTACGTGGGAAACATTTTCAATCCAATGAAGGAGTTAAAAAATCAGGTGCAAAAGTAGCTTCGAGATCAACCCAAAGAATTTTCTGCCAAAGGCATCATACACAAATTAGAAGAACGATGGGACAAGTGTATAAATGTTGCTGGGGACTATGTTGAAAAATAGCCAAAGTTTTGTATTGTGAATACATAAATCTGCAGAATGAATCTACAGAAAGTAGATTGTGAATTGTTTAATCCGAGGATACAACGTTTATCATTCTCTCTTAGTATACTCCCGTGAAATAAATTTATTTAATTCTACAAAAATAATTTGGAAGGATAATTTGGACCAGTAGAGCACTTCTTTGACACTAGATCTAGGGAGGATTTTGTGGCTCCTACACCTTTCTCAAACACTGCTTTAATGCACGGTTCTTACTGTATTCGGGGAGTCCGGTTTTTTAACGGTCTACCAAAAGAACTTAGGATCAAATTCACTCAAAGGAATTTTAAAATGCATCTAACCAGATATTTAACGACAACTATGGCTTTGACATCAATTGAAGTTTCGGTGATTGGGACCAGGAGGGATAGGTATTCTAGTGTCGTAAAATGAATAAGGAAAATAAAAGGTGGAATTGTAAATGTAAGGTAGAAAAGTTTTATCATGTTTTTGTTTACATATATTTTACTTAAATTGCATATGTAATGGAAGAAAATAATAGTTTTGAAAAATAGTTTAGAATATTTTATAGTTTGAAAAATAGAATTTTGTTAATATTTTAAATGTATCTTAAGTGCAGTGAAAAGAGCCAGGTACTATAATTTAAGGTCATTGCTATAAAGAAACAAAGGCACAAGAATCCGTTAAATTAATACAATGCCGTTTGGCCAACTGTTTTGTAAGAGTAGACATTCCTTCAATATAGTCTGTGGTAGACACCGAAGCAGAACACTTAGGAATCAGTGCCAGATATAAGTTAAAACATAAGAGCTTTGCATTAAATCTAGATAAATAATTAATTTCATCATTTCATTTCTTTCTTCCATTAACACATACTTTAGCATACAAAAAAAAAAAGGTGTTGTAATAATTTGTTGTATGTTTTATAAATTAAAGCTTTGGTAATTGCATTGCTTTTGTACATACAGTGTATATGGGGCTATATTAAATATATGTCATAAAACATAGCGTTATGGGTTGAGAGGGGCTCCTGCTGCCATGCACGGGAATCTGTCCCTTATGGAAGCAGTAGTTTCCAGTACATTTTTCGTTTTTTCTATTATAAGGATTTTTGTATTTTGTTTGTATACTTCGTGTAATTGTATTTATTAAAGTTGGAAATAATTAAAAAAATAAAAAAATTACCAATGTGGGGTTAATAGACAAAAATTATTAAAAAAATTCGGTGTTAATTTAAAGAAATTCTGTTTTTAATAGAATAGATAATATAGGAAAAAAAAACATCTGTATTATTGAGAAAAATTTACTTCCATCCACCATCCCCACCCTTGGACGTTCCCCCACCTTCTTTCAAGTTGCGGTTTGTTTGTAACTATTCCCGATTTAGAATTGACTCCACTGCATAAATCTACTGTTGCGTAATAAAAACCACTGGACTTTTAATATTACTAAAAAAAAAAAAAATTAAAAATATATATGTATATAATATTTAAATAAATCGATTGATGTTAGTACATCCAATTATACAATGCCCCTGGGCAATCATATTCATAATAACAATCTTTTTTTTTGTTTTGTTTTTTTTTTTAATTAAGTTTGTTGGGGCGTGGACATGAAAGAATCAACTAGAAAATATATCAATCTTTAAATAAATTAAGTTATAACATTCACAATGTTCTTGGTTCTTCTAAAAAAAAGATGTTTAGTCTTTAAAATCAGAATCGTAATTTTTGAATGTCGTTTGGTTTTTCTATCAAATTAAATGTTTGTTTTTTTTTCTCTCGTTTTAGCTTTTATAATAATGAAGAAAGATATTTTTAAGAAGAATCCTTATTCCTTCCATAAAACGGATCAGATTCGTTTTTAACCATTTTGAGTGTCTAGTGATAAACAATAACCACTAATTCGGATTGTAACCCAAGTTAAGTTCATTATAATATTTCTACTAGAGAGAAAAGTTTTTTCACTAGGTGCCTCAATTTTTGGAGATAAAAAATATTTCTCAAACACAACTTTTCTCGTAGTATTTTGAAATGACTTTTTCTTTTTTTTTTTTTTAGTGAAAGGTCTCGGTAAGTTTATAGCAAATGTACAACGCTTAAAAAAATCGTTAGAGCCGACTTGCAAGTTATCATTGAACTAGCTATATGTATAAAACTGAAAACTGTAGACAGAATATTCTGTGTCCGCTTGATCTGTTTTCTATTAAAAAAAACGTATTAGTACTTCCGGTTAAGGAAGCAGAATGTTAATACCAGATCCTTCGTGTTTGAATGACAAACAACTGCATAATTAAGAAATGAGCGTTTAGAAAATCTTTATTCTGTTCAAGTACCACCAGGTTATCCGAAACTAAAGTTATACAAACCTATTTCAAGTAAGAATTACGTATCCGCTCATCCAGACATAATCTCTTCTCCCATTTCAGAATAGACAGCATTTCCAGGACCTACCTTCCATTCTGGAACTATCTGGGTAACACCTGAAAGAATTAAGCATCACTCCAGATGGACCCAATCCTAGTAGTTAACTTCTGCAGAGTCTTGTATGTGTGTGTGTGTATATAGTTTAGTGGAATTAAGCCATCAAATTTGCCATACAAAAGCTGGATTCAATGCCAGCCGCAACAAGCTCTACCATGGTGTTTCCTAACTTCACTTCAACTACGCATTACCTCCTCTGTTACGCCCACTGCAATGAATTGGCGATTGAGATTCAACTTATACAGCCTCTAGCTCTCTTACCAAAAGTTAGAAGAAGTAACTGGGATAAAAAGCCGGAAATCTGTGAGGGCTTGACAAAAGTTGTTAGATCAACTTAACTCTCAAGACTAACTCTGAATAGTTCACCAATCTAATGTGAATAGTACACATCACTATTCAGATATCTTACAACACCCTCGATCCACCTCTAACGAGGCCTACCTTTCTTTCTTGCTCTTCCTGGGTTCCCATATAGGAGTCTTTTCGGAAGCCACTCTTCCTCCATCCTCTGATCGTGCCCCAACCACCTCAATCGAGCCTGTTTTACACTGGCCACTATATTCTCATTTTTATAGAGCTGGTACAATTCTACATTCGTTAGTGCGCCACTGTCCATCCAGCATCTTGGCGCCAAACAGCTTTCTCAATACCTTTTGCTCCCAAACCCCCAGTACATTCTCCGAAGTCTTGGTCAAGACCCAGGTCACATACACGCATATGTGACTATGATTGTTTTATACAGCACTATTTTGGCATCCCGTGGCAACATCTGTCGGAGCGCTTTAGACAGTGCAAATAAACATCTGTTGCCTGCCACAATCCTAGATTTTATTTCATCTTCAATTTCATTTTTTTGTGCCAAGACTGCTCCCAAATAATTTAAATGTGTCAGTTTCCGGAAAGATGTGCCCCAACATTTGTACATTTGCTGGATTTGTTGCTTGGTTCTTCGTAGTTTTCATGTATTTTGTCTTTTTTTTATTCATCGACAAACCAAGCTTCTTCGCTGAGCCCTCAAATTCTTGGTGCATACCAGCTAACGATCCTATTGTACGTCCTGTGAGCAAAACATCATCCGCATACGCAAATGATGTTTTCTTCTAAAACTGCTATTTCAATGATTACACAATTCTATCATCTAAATAATATTTAATTAAAATTAAATATGTTGTTGAAATTCCGTGTTTGAAGAAAATCAGATGACCGGAAATGCGTTTTTACTAAAAAGTATTTTTCAGTTTTACTATTTTTTTCTAAAAACATCTCAAAGAATTTTCTTTAAATAATTTATGTGAAGTACACATATAAGGAAAGAGCTACAACTTTTATTTGTAACATTTCTCTCTGATTAAGTAATTTAATAAGGGGCTTTTGAGTAAGGAGGGAAGGTTATTTTTTCCTCTAAATTGCTATCTTAGTTGATTATACAGTTCTACCAACTAAACAAAATCAATTAAAAATAAATAGATTGCCAAAATTTCGAGTTTTAAGAAAATTAGTAAACCGGAAGTGGCGTATTTTTACTTGAACAGTTTTCTTCAGTTTTCTCGATTTTCTCCATAACAACACCGACATAATTTCATTAAATTTATTATACTGACAAAAATTCATCAATTACAATTTTGTAAACTGGAGTAAGTGAAAGTTATGTGAGTGTTTCCTATCAGAGTTTTTTTTTTTTTAAATTAAACATAATGTTATGACTTATGATGCTTCAAAGTTTGATGGAAATTCGTCAATTGATAGTTGAAAAATGCAGTAAGAAAAATTCCTGTAAAGAGTTTTTCATCAAGATTTTCTTATAAGAGAATTCGTAATGAATACCCAGGAAATGAATGTTTTAATTTAGATTAAAAACTATTACATTATTCAATCCCATTGCAGTAACAAGATAGTTTCAAAGGAATATACTACACTACTAGTGAATTATTTATGTCATACTTCTTCCGGGACGTGACATCAATTAATTACTTCCGTTTTTAAACTATAAACCATGTATTTTTATTTATTTTTTTTTTAATATATACCTTGATATTTTTTATTGTTATACAAAACTATAGTTATTTAATTTAGCATAGTATTTTTATAATCCTCTGCTTTCATATAGCACAAAAAAGACTTCAACTATATTTCGAACAGATGTTACGCCTTTATTTATAACTACAACTATTCTATTACTATTAATCCATAATGTATATATTCTTCATTTTGCTTTTATGTTTATAGTTACATATTAGCTTTGGATGAGATCTTATTTTCCCTTCATTTACTAGAATAATCCCTTTGCTAAAACTATATAAATAGTTAATTCCATGTTCAAAGTTCATTGACCGAGTCCAGTAATATTCCTTTGTTTTTACTAGGAAGTCCTTTATAATAAAATAACAGCCTGGAACATAATAGGTGTACTGTTACAAGTAGTTAGCCTTAATTCTGGTTGACTGAAATTTCAATGCCTAAAAGTATAGGTATATTATTGAGCTTTTTTATAGAATTGAGTTAATGGAAGAAATAAAACATTTCAGTATATTAGGGTCGGGTGTTGGTGTAGTGGTTATGAGCGTGGCCTTGTAAGTGGGAGGACCCCAGTTCGAGTCCAGCGTTTAACTGCTAAATTTTATATTTATTTAAAACATGTTAATAGTAAAGTAGATGCTTTTCTGCCCCCGTCCACGACACCTAATTTGGTCGTTGGACGTTAAGCCCGCCTGAAAAAATAGGCATTACTTTACTTTCCTTTTACTTACATTTCAGTATATTCCTTCTTCAGAATAGAGATCTGACCTAAAAGAGAGGCTAATTCATCAAAATTTCCACTTCTTTTTTTCTACTATTACCAATTTAAGGCGCGTCAGTATCTATGGTCATTAGCGCTCATATTCACAGTGCACTGGCAGCTTCCGGACAATGTTCTCTTATTACAGACAGCAATGTACCTCACTGGGCCAGTGAGCTGTGGATGCTCCTAGGAAGAGAAAATCTAAGGGCAGCCCTGCTGGACTCGAACCCGGGACCACTGCGTTGCTAGTCCAGTACGCTAATCCCTTCCCTTATTTCCACTTCTGATCAATTACAAGATTAGATTAGGTGGATGCTGGCTAGCAAGCCTAAGCAAGCGAAAAAAAACATATATTGTGGCATCCACAAATTAGATAGCGCTTTCCCGGCCTCCCTGCTTAAATAGGAGTCTGAAGAGAGAGATTCCTGGGTAAAGCTTGAATTCTTCAATTTCTTCTCCCCAAACAGGCGTTGTTTCAGACGTAAAAGCCTTTCACACTGATACAGTATGTGCAGTGCTGTTTCTTTCTGTTCTTCCTGATAAAACCTATACAAGCTACCGTTGTCAGCAGGCCCATGAGATGAATATGCGTCTTAAGTCTATACAGTAACTAGTAATGAGGCCTTGACGTTGTTTGACGGCAGCCTTGTTGGAGTGGTTCTGAGCGAATTAATTAGCTTTTTCGCCTGTCTCTTGCATGTACTTTTCATCTACCATTCTTGTGATCTCTTATGTGCCCATGCTTTGTATGCATACCGGGTAAAACTTGTAATGCCACAAAAGGATTCAGAACAAAAAAAAGTTCCCTTCGAGCCCTCCCCCGGGGCAAGGCAATCCGCCGCCTCGTTGTTCTTGTACCTTGAATACCCGGGTACCCAGACTAGAAAATTCTCATTTTGGCTGCCTGCTAAAGCTTTCCTTTTAGGATAATCCTTCTTCAGATTAGAGATCTGGCTTACTTGAGGGATTATTTAATAAAAATTTCCACACTTGTTCAACTGTGAAGAAATTCACTTTATATTTTCACGTTGCAGCCTGCAGTGCTGACTCCAGAAAAACCTCGATATCATTTTTCCATAATGATTGACCAGTTTCGGGGGTATATGCCAATTTTCAGAAGTTTTATAATCAGTTTCATATCAAAGGCTGTAAAACACAAAATCAATTCACACTTTGGTGCCGGTATAAAGTGCGCTCTACCAACCCTGTTGATATCTACTCTATAAACTATGTGTTCTACTCTAGTATAACCTTACTAGAGTAAGGTATTCATTAATCTCTTCTACGGGAGCCCTCCGTACCACCCGTTGATAAACAAAAAAACCTTAGCCGGACAAACTCGAAAATAAGTTGATCACTGTTCTATTTTCGCGCGCTTACCGTCATGAGGGACGACCATAAAGTGAAGTTCAACCGCAATAATGAATGTTTTGAAAATAATAGTTTTAATTTTAATGTTTGTCGATAGTGCATACAAAACCAGAATCATGACGGTAGAGCGCACACTATATCAGCACTCACTACTTTATTAAATTGCCAGTGCCTTTATCAATAGAGTTTCTTGACAATCTTGTGAAAAAATGAAATATTTTGAATGATGTGTAAACTTCGTGTATAGCCCATGATAACATATTATTTATCAAGACATCCTGAAGATTGAAGAACGTACGAAACAGGTCGAAGATCTTAAAATGAAAAAGGCTATATCATGAAACAAAAATATTAAATAAGGTTTTTTTCAATTTTTCTACATAATTTTAATTTATTTTATTTATAATATATCCAAAACTATATTTAGTAGAAGAATACATGCATATGTATAGCAGAATATATATATGGCTTGGCGATCAGCGAACACTAAAACCCAATTACAAACACTAAAGCCCAATTACAAATGCTATTTATCATCTGAGATATTAATTATCCATTGTAGCCTGTTTCTTTTTGGTTCTGATCGGTTTCGAATTCTCATCCGTTAGGGCCAGCTCCAGTATATGTGAAGGTATGTTTCAGGCAATACTTTGACAGTGGAAGCAAATAGGAACATTGAAACAAATTACAATAAACCAACCTTCCAAATCTATAAGATTATAATAAAAATACTGATAATAAAATTTGTCTCAATATATTGTAAAATAAATTTAATATTATTTTTTAAATTTAATTTGTTAAAATTTAAGTTCTTTCTATAAATCTTATACTAAATATAAATCTTACCAGAGACCGTATAATGTTACACCTAAAATTATAGGAGTTGGCACTAATAAAATAATTTAAAAAAAAAACAGTTGTTTTTAAAAAATTCTTAATCGAAAATGATTTTGGATTTTTTGGCATACTAATTTTCTAGTAATTTTTTTATAATACTAATACCAGTAATATAACAATAATAATAATAAATAAGAATGCTTCTTTTTATTTCAATTTATCATATAGCAACATTTGTAATTATTTGCGTGAGCGTTGTATCCTTATTCGGCGAAATGTTTGGTCATTATTACATAGCTATCAATTAACCTCGCAAAACAAATGATCCCTTGTCATCTATTATTACCTGAAAGAAACAAAAGTCTTTTGAAATAATTATTGTCTCTTTTCATTAATTGTCCCAAATTCTCTTTTTAACCAATAAAACATTCTTTATTGGTCTTTTATTATATTAGCCAAGTGACCTTATTCGCCTTTCATTGGCCTTTCTCTTGTTCCTTTTTTTTTTGCTAGAACAATAATTTAGAAATTAAACTTAAATTAAGTTAATTAATGGAATAGTTCAATAAAGAAATGCATTCCTTTAGCGTGTGTTTCTCTCCCATTAAACAGTGTTCCTCAATATATTTATAATCCGCATTTATATAACTTGTATTAATACATCAAAACAAAAAAACTATACCAACACAACTTTTCCATAATTATCTTGAGAAAGTTAGACCATGTTAAAGTATTACAAATCCGCCGTACTATCTGAAACGATAATGCGTTTATAAGAATCTTTTTCTACTTCTACATTCTGTTCTTCTGTGGCGCTTAGGGTCACATGGGGCAGCCAAGTCAAAATCAGTTCCCTTGGAATGATTATCTTCCAGTTCATGGTCGCGCCAATCACATTTATTATTTTCCACTTTCTCACTACCATATAATTTAAGTTTTCCTATCTTATCCTACGGTCACCTTAGTCATGACTTATCTGGGTCTATCCGATTGTTGACCTTAGATAGATAGATAGATTCTACCGGGGGAATGGCTACTCAGCCTACGCCACCGCGACACCCCAAGGATCTATTGTGGCACCCCCCTAGTTGGAGACCCTCCCCCTATCCTGTCCTTAACCGAACTGTGGAATTGGGGGGGGGCTCCCAGGTGGTCAATCAGAGCACCCGCCATCAGAGCACCCGCCATCAGAGCACCCTCTCGAGTCCTGCTTGCCATAGAAGACTTAATAGGTCCGAGAGAGGGCCCTGGCTGAGGCTTGTTGGCACCAGCTTCTCTTTACCAAAGAGGCGGTACCTTAGCCAAACCAGCCCCTCGCACTGACATACCACATGCAGTGCCGTCTCCTCTTCTTCCTGACAAAACCTGCACAGGCTATCCGTTGCCAGGCCCATGCGATGCATGTGCTTATTTAATCTACAGTGGCCAGTGAGAATGCAACTGCTATCCTTATGGCCACCCGGCCTAGTTGGAGTAATTCTGCAGTTAGCTTGGGCGAGTAGCTATAGATAAACTTTTTCGCCTGTCTCTGGCCTGGAGTTTTGACCCACCATTCCCTTGATCGGTCCTGCATCCATAGCTTAATGGATGCCCTCCTGAGGCATCTTGAGACACCACAGAACGGCTCCGGCCCGATAAGCGCTCCCATTGAACCCTCCCGGGCCAGGCGGTCCGCCGCCTCATTGCCTCTGTGACCCGAGTGCCCAGGTACCCAAACCAGGAAGACCTTATTATGGCTACTAATTTCCCTACCTGGCACCTAGGCAGTCCCACACCAGCCTTGAGCTGATCTCCCAGAGTCAATTGCCCGCAGAGCAGCCTGGCTATCCGAATAAATGACGACTCTGGAGTTATGCACTCCCCGTCTTCTTATTTCGGCGGCGCAGATAATAATCGCGACTAGCTCCGCCTGAAAGACCGTAGCTAGCCTTCCATTGTTGACCTTAAGTTCACCAAAAAGGAATTCGATCTTCCATATCTTGAAGCGCCTCCTATAGAGTCCTGTTCCTTAAGAAACACTTTCAGCTTTTGTTTTCTTTCCCCGATATATATATATGTAGACAATCTGCAGCAGTCATAATTCAGGTCATTTCATAAAACTATATGACGCATGGAATGTATGCAAATATTCTTTTGTTTTGATAAAGAATTGCGTTCAAGGATGGTAATCCATTCTGCTAAGATTACTAGAAACTTTATTCAATATAGAAAAATACATTATTTAAAGTGTGCCATTTAATTGCTGTTAAGTATGCCAATTTTGAAGGGGTTTATAGTTTCGAACATTCAATAGTTAACCATTATTATAAAGACCCTAAAGCTGGGATAAGATATGGTATTTAAATGTTTTGAAAAACAAACACAAAATAAATAAATAGAAAATTTTCTGTGGATAGGGCAAAGTAGTGGTACCGATTATAAAGACAAATTCGGCAGTCAGGGCCTGCTTGGTTCTTGAGTCAAGTGGAGTACCAACTTTAGAGAAGAATAGCAGACTAAGTCCAAATCAGATTTCAAGGAGTATTTCGTTTAAGTTCCACCATCGCCATCTAACCATGTAGGTTTTGTACAAAATTCAATAAGAAGTACGACTTTATTGATTTGTTCAAAAAAAGGTCTAAACTGTTTTCTTTATTTTGAAAAATCCAGTTGCAATTGTATAGTTATTTCTAAAACGCACTTCTTAATGCTAACATTTTTTTTTATTGCATTTAAACTTCTTAACACAATCTACAATTTTTTTGTAAAATCTTGAGATTGAACGCTAAATCATCCATGAGAACGTTATTGAATATATATATATATTTTCTGAGCCATTCTCGTGACCATAGCGGATTAAGGTTCTCCGAAAATATGGTTCTTGACTTTCCGAACTTTCTGATTCAATTCCATCCATCATTGGCACCCCTCTTTATCACCAATGATGGATACTGGATATTTAAATCAAAAAATCAATTAGAAAAAAGATTTTTATGACTAAAATTTGATCAGGCAAGAAATAATTGTAATTTCCTTCAAAGAAGTTGGACCGAAAGTTAACTGCTTAAAAATTTCGAGATTCTTGTGTACCATTCAAATAAATTGTGGAGGATGGACAAAAGTGAACTAAACAAAAAAACTCGCAAAATTCTTATATTTATCAGAGTAAAATTCTAAAAATGAAGAAGGAAAAAATGTTGACGGGAATATATGCAAACACAACCTCCTAGATAACTATATCCTAAAAAATTTTATGATTTTTAGCTTAGTAAGAAGGCCGCAAGAACTGTTTGAAAATCTAAAACCTAGTTAAAGGCCGACATAAAAATTAACAAATTAGTGTATAGTATTTTAACGTTTTTCCCTCTAAACTAGCTAATGCAACTAGTTTTAAGTGGATTCTTATAGATAAAATACTCTAAACTTCAATAAAGAAAACACCAAATTTATTGTTATACACAATAAATTATAAAATAACAACACTTAATACTAATTACTTCACAACAGTTTAAACCACAAAAGTTCATTTTGTTCACTTTTTATACACTTTCCACAAACTTACACTTCGTTTGTAACTAGAAAACTCTCTCAACTCTCTGCGGTCCCACTATTTATATCGGTGGTGAAAAAAATCTTCTAGAACCTTCTCAATCCTTCCAGAGAGAACTAGAGCGCGTCGCTAGCGCTTCCTAGCGGCCACTAAGAGAACTTGAGGTTCCTACTTCTTCTCCTAGATGGCACCACTGGCTGCGTTATAGTATTTTAGGCTCTAGAAGCTATGGCCTGCTTATTTCTATTGCGGCAAAATAGATGGCAGTGCCATCTATCGCATAAAAATTTCAATATATCACACTTCCTTATATAATTTTTAATTAGAAACGAGATTTATCCTTCTGTTTTTATTTATGTTACAGTTAACGGATATTTGAGCAATATTAATATCATATTTTTCTTTCTGAAATAGTGAAATTGTATAGTACCATATTTATGATTGATATTATGTAAGTTCCTTAATAGATTTCCGCTCTTCAGTTTTTTTTTTTTTTTATTCAATTATGAAATAAATCATGGATATAACAAAAAGAAAGGTAAAAAAAATTAGTAATTAGAAAGATACTGCTCCTCAATTAAAATAAATAAAACAAATTATAAGACTGGATGGGTACTTTTCTTTAAAAATATTTACATTAGGCAGAACTAGTAGCAATTGAATATATAATTATTTTTCGAGGTTAAAACAATATCATTAAATTGGAAAACATAAAAAAAATACATTGAGCATATGTACAATGACCATCCTTAGTCAATAGATGGGTCGATTCGTCACTGAGTAATCATTGTAATGAATAATTTATAAGTTATTGCACCACCTCAAGAATGGTTTCTTTATAAAGCTCATCTTTAAATTTATTATTATTATTATTATTATTGTTACTAATTCTATTGTCATAAATGATTTTAAACTTTAACGTAGCTTCTTATGTTCTTTTATTATTAAAATTTATTATCATGCTTAATGCCTTTTGTTAGAAAATTTAGTAATTATTAGAAATGGGAAATCTAATTTGTAAATTTAAAATTTCAATTTCAAACAGTGTTCCTCCTATTAAAAGATAGTTTTTTTTTTATTAAAAAGATCGTGTCAATAGAGAGTTTTTTTTTTTCTACAATTGCATTCTTTGCTCTGAAAAAGGAAAAATTAAAACTTACAAGGCAGAATATATTTCATCATTCTGTTAGTTGCGTAAAAGTGTTTTATTTCTTCTTATATTTATTATTTATTTATTTATTTTACAATTGATTGTATCTTACAACTTATATATTGCTACATTCTAAATATTGGAAGTTTTTACTTTATAACTAACAATATTTTTACTTGTAGATGATTTTTACTTTCTCTTACTCCTAATAAGAGGAAGTATTGTAATCGTGTCAAATTTTCACCGGAAATATCCGTTTTTAAGGTCCCCTGAGTCCAAAAAAGTTGAAACTTGATATTCCGTTTAGTTATCACCATGGCATCTGACAATCAGTCATCTGTCAAAATTTCTCAACCGGAAGTACCACTTTACTTATTAGTTTTTTTTACTTTTTTGCGTTTTTCTCAAAAATGGCTCCGACGATTTTCTTTAAACTTGCTGTGTATGAACTAGACATACAAAGAGCTACAACTTTTATTTGAAATATTTCTCAGGGAAAATTCATTTAAGGGGAAGTTATGGGGAAGGGGTGGGGTTATGTTTTTCTCTAAAGTGCTAACATAGTTGATTATACAATTCTATCATCCAAACAAAATTAAATAGAAATAAATAGATGGCCAAAATTCCGTGTTTCAAGGGAAATTAGTAAACCATAAGTGCGCTTTTACTGGACACTTTACGACGAATTTCATTAAATTTCGTACACAAACTATAAAATTTGTCAATTATAAAAATTTGAAAACTGGAGTAAGAGAAAGTTGTGTGAGTGTTTCATACCAGATTTTTTTTTTTTTTTTTTAAGTCAACAAAAAGAACTTCTTTATACCATATATGCTTCCCATATTTTTCTGCTTTAATCCTCAGTTTTTGAGATAGTAGTTGTTGGGTTGGGAAAATTTAGTCCTGTACTCGAAGCAAAAAACCCTGTAACACAACCTCAGTCTGTTAAACTAAACCCTCTCTATTCCGTTCTCTCATGAGCATCACTCTGTTTCCACTTTCTAATTCATCCAACCTTCGTAGTCCGAGGTTACCTTTCCTTATCATCTGTCCCGAACTGCCAATGAATTATTATTTTTTTCTCTTTTAATACTACTGTCTCAACCGTACGCTTCATCATTCTATCTTTAGCTCTTTAGTTAACCTCATTATCTCGATCTTTCAACCTAATCACTGGGCCAAATAACTTGTGAAGAAAAATCAAACACTCAGAAATTGCTGGCTTCTATGGCTAACCTTTAATTTTCATTGTCATAAATTAGGATCTTGTTTTATTCATTTTCAGTCTTTTAAGCTAACCACCATCTGAAAAGCCATGGGAAAAACCATGGTGAAATAGAATTTCTCTCTATATCCCAAAAGTATGTTCCTCAACTAGGCTATCTGAAAGGCTGCAACATTATCCAAGATGGAATCCAGTCTGTGTCCTTTTTGAAACAGAAAGGACAATGTGAAGACTCTTTAAGCCTTCCATTTAAAATCGATAGGTATGAAGATAGTTAAATCATGACCAGTAGCAATCTAAATGCGGCCACCCTACTCTTTTAGAGAGATACGCTAATAAATTCATTCTTCTATTTACGAGGACGTACAGAGTTGATTTTGCACTTGGGTTATATGAGAAGAATTAGAGGCCGGGGAAAATTACTTTCTCTCTTCTAAGAACCTTATAGTAACCAGGAATTCATTGCCAGGTTATCTAATTGTTGGGAAAGAATTGAAACATATCTTTGTGGTACAGCAAAATCATCTTTCTTCATTTCTAGCATTTTCCAGTTAATTGGAATAAAATTGTCAATATATCACACTTCTTTATATTACTTTTTTAATTAGAAATGAGATTTATTGATCCTTCTGTTTTTATTTATGTTACAGTTCAATTTTGTTGGACGAATTCTCGGACCAAGGGGGATGACAGCGAAACAACTTGAACTGGAAACAGGTTGTAAGATTATGGTGAGAGGAAAAGGATCTATGAGAGATAAGAAGAAGGTAAAGATCTCCTTATTACAGGTAGTAAATATTTTGGATAACAAAAAAAGCAGATGTATTCTTGAAGAATTGAAGTGCTTTGCGCTAAAGTTACTAGGCTACCATTATTAGCTTGCTATGGTTTGTTCCTAACAGATTTATCTTTTTTCTAAATTTAAGAAATTAAATTTGCCATCCCAGATCGTCTATAAGGAAATTCGAAATTATTTGTTGTTATGCCATTATGTTCAGAAACTTGTTCAAGATCGGATACTGCACATCATACAAAAATGCTTTTTATTGTCAGTTTAGAAAATAGTCGGGATGCTCACAGTTTAATACTATTGTTTTTCTAACAAGAAACATATATTACTATATTTATCCATATTTGTTCATCTCCCCTAGTCGAAAAGACTTTTATGACTTCTAAGTATAAAGGAAAGTTTATTGCCATCTTTGCGGAAATTCAAAACAACTCACGTGACAATTGTTCCGAATATTCTTATTTCCTGCGATATCTGTCTCGTGGCTTGATAGCCATAATATTTCAAGATTGCGCTGCAGCTTCTCATATAACTCTTTCTTCCCCGGGTCCGCCCAAGAATAGCTTCCCCCCGGAGTGTCACCAGTAATACTATAGACATTTCTACACGTATCCCTTGCCCTAAGTTTTTGGACATTTCTTAGCGCTTCTAAGACTGAGCCCTATTATCTGTCTTCAATACTTAAGAAACTGGAGCAAAAGTGTTTCAACTGATTTGATTCTGAAATAAATTTAGTTATTCATGGAGTATATACTAGTAACCTTTTTGAAGGCGTCCACATTAATTAAAAAGATGAATCCATCATACTATACTTGGATGTCTCTCGTGCGTTCTCTTCCAATAGGCTCCAGTTCTCCACCTTTTATTACAAACTTCCTATTTTTCTAAGAAGCTTCCTACCTACTTAAGGAAGCTTCCTACCTACTTAAGGAAGCTATTGAACGGTTATTCCTGACTTGTTGCTTCGCTTATTACGTTAATATCATCAAGGTTTCCACCGGCTTCTGAAGAAAAGTCCTTGTTACTAATAGATATGTTTATAATACGATCAGATTACTCAAAAAGTTCCTACATATTCATCTACTTATTCCCTTATTACTTGTTTTTTGAGGATAATTCATGCAGTTACCACAAAGAACGCTAGTAGTTACTACAGATACTGATACAACCAGCTCATCCACATAACCTTCCATTTTTTAATGTTTACTTCTTATAATCCGAGTCTCGACTAATTCTATTGTTAAAAGTTCTTGCGGGATAATCAGTGTGGTACAATGGAATTTTATCAGTCTAACAAAGTATCTAATGAAATTCAAAAAAATGGCAAGACAAAAAGGAATTTTGGAAGATAAAGAAAACGTCACATTTGTTTACTTACTATCAAGATTTCGTATGTTGCAATTTAAATATATACTTATTTTTCCATGTCTTTGCTGTCTTCTAATTTATAAAAGATTTCTTATAAAGAATAGTAGAATTTTCTGAAAGGCATATAACAAACATTAAAAGATATAAGTCTTCAATAATATGTTTGTTCGTCTAATCTAAGAAACAACTAAATTCCAAAATTAATCTACATAGGGTTGTTATATGTTTTATTTTAGTTCAAATCACCCTTCTTAAAAAAAAAATAAATAAAAGTAAAAAGATTATATTGAAGGTTTGAAGGCAAGCTTTAAAAGCACGTGTTAGTATCTGTTTATAGAATGTACAAAAATAGCTTACAAGAAAAGGAAGGAGCGAACCCTTCCTTACTTAAAACAACTGTTCTTAAACAAAAACTTCCCTAAACTTATCCAATTTAATTGCATTGAAAATATTTAAAGAGTTAAAAAGAGAAATAAAACAAAGTACTATAGATGGTATGAGAATTGTTGACAAAAGGATATTTTTTTTTTTTTCTAATTGTGAAAACTATTTACAGAACTAACTTTATGAAAACTTTTTAACTATCAACTTTCTATAAGAATAGAATTGTTTTAAACCCTTCTTTTTTTTTCTTTCAGAAATAACTTTAGTTGTACAAAATGTCCCTTAATATAATTTTATTCTTTTGTTTTTATTACTCATTTGTCTTCTGTTTTTTTCTACACTGGCTGCAGTCAAATGAGGAAAATAGAAGGAACGTGTAAGTATTGTTCTCTCTTTTAAAAGGAAACCATTGTTATAATAGTTTTGCTTTGGGGCAAGAACCACATCTCCATCACGAGAGAAATGTCAATGAAGGTTTTGGTTTTATTTAAAAAAAAATAAAAAATTTACGACGAATGATTGTTTTCTTTTTACTTCAACGGTTTTTTTTTTTTTAAATAAGTACATGAAACCTCACTAAACCCTCAGAGCGTTTTGTCAGATTTAGCAACAAATGCTTAATCGAGTCAAACAATTTTTGTTTTTTTTTTTTCTTAAAAAAGGTACGATTCATTTTTACCATTATTATTATTATTATTATTAGAATGAACCAGCAATATATAGGTTCGACTTGGTTGACCACAAGTACTTGTCCAGTCAGCCTAAAGATTTTCTGCAGGATGAGTTCTAGAATCCAAGTCCTATCGTCAAAACCAAGTCGTTTGGTTTTACCAGAATCGCTTAATAGTCTCAAACCTGATTTTAGACCTTCCACTCCCCCACCCCCCCCAAAAGTCTGCACTATTCTTCTCGTACAGATGAGATGAATGTGAAATGAGACGAGCATCCCTTAAACACTGTCCCTTTTTCGAAAGTCATGTACGTTCTGCCATATTTTTCTTTCCATTCTTACAGCCTTCGAACTTGGTATTACAGAATCTTCTTAGTTCTTCCAGACTACTAAAATGAAGTATTGGGAAGTATGAAATTTTTCAATATGGTACTTTCATCGAAATATATGGTTTGAGGTATCTGATACATAAAAAAAAATTGTTTAAGGAGTGGTCTATATGTATGTATGTATTTAAGTATGTGTGTTTATGTGTATGACAGCCAATGGCAGATGTAGATGTGCAATGGAAGAATTATTATTATTTGTCTGTGGGGAGGGAAACCCTACGCTATCCAA
>JAAEAF010008616.1:0-17928 GCA_011037195.1 Triatoma infestans
TGTATTTATATTTGAAATTAATATTTATATTTGAATGAAACTTTCGGAATTGTTTAAACACATAAATAAGAACATGTCTACCAAACTCCTGTTATATACTATTTATTGTACAATGCAAAATAAATAAAATAAAATAAATAAATACACTTTCACACTTCTTAGTTGTATATATGTGGGGGAGTTACAATGTTATGTTTCTATGTGTGAATTAATGACAAAATTTTGTCAACATATTAACATTGTAACCTCCCCACATATAATACAACTAACAACTGTGAGTGTAACAGAAACATTACGTTTAAGTGAACTCACTACACGAGCTTGGTGAATTTGCTCTAACGATGGATGAAAATCCGAAACCGGTCAGGAACCAAATAAATATGCATTCTACGACAGATAAAATACCAGATATGTTTCTGACCATTTTTTGTTTTTTTTTTTTTGTTTTATTAAAATTAATTGACCCACAATATTTTAAATAAATTTCAATTCATTTAATTCAGTATTGTTACTAGTACAATAAAATAAACTTCAAAATTAATTCATGAACACGAAACCGTAACACAGTCGTTAAAAACACTTCATTGATCACTATCAAAGACAACGGTTTCATTTCCATAGTATTTTTACATTTCATTCTTTTAATGAATCTTATGCATCAATAATTACTACAATAATTATTTAAAATATATATATATAATTAATGCTATCTAGCGCCGCCATTTGTACTAATTGGAGCTAATAATTTATTATATATCACTGAAATATTAAACATTTAATACAAATATGGTATATAGAAATACATCCCCCACCACCACATACACACACACGCACACACACACACACACAAACATGACTTTCTCTTAACGCAAGGATCACAATCTAGTAGACAAATATTTTAATAATCTTACAGTATTTATTAAACGCTTAGTTGAGCTTACATTACATTATAAAGTGGGTGGGGATTATATTTGTTTACATAACAGGCCGACTGTCACAATCCCTTAACAAAGCTTTTTTGTGACGTTTTCGCTTGATATTTATCTTTAATTGATACTAGACGTCAAAAAGGGACTTTAAAGTCTTTTTTTTTTGGACAATACATGCAACATTATACCGAGATTTGTTGTGCAGGTATCTACTTAAAAAACGCACATGATTTTGTAAATGAAGTTATAATATTCACCCCTGAGTGATAATCTCCTCCCTGGAGAGAGTAGTTTTTCTTAAATAAATTCGAGAAACTCAGCTTGTAGAGAACATTCCCCCAGAAAGTGGTAGACTCCTCGCGAACATTATAATTACAAAGAGAACACTTTTTTTCGTCGAAGTCTCTATTTAACCAGCACCTATGCCTCAAAACATGTATTTCCGGTAAAAACTCAATTTCAAAAAATGTATCACGAATGCAATAATTTTCATAAAACCAGGAAGAGAATGATGAAGAGCTAAGGCTTGCCAGACGGCGATTTGATAGCATGCCGCGATTCGGCGTGTGGTAAGCACGCCGCAGTTCCCACGCTATTAGTTCCGGCCTTCGCTACCTAGGATGCTACTAACTGTAGCCCACTTTTTATCACGATGCTGGGTCAACACCGACTTTGCCCTTACGGGAATCGAACCCAGAATTCTCGCACGGAAGGCGAGTGCACTAGCCACTAGACCAACGCGTGAGGCCTGTGTCCCATATAACAGGGCTTCTTAAATGGTTTAAGAAGTGGAGCCGATAATTTCTCTGACTGTAGGTATGCTACAGGAGAAAAACACACGTTCATACACACATACGTGTACATACACGTGTATATACACGTATATATCACGTGGGTAAATTGTAATAAATCACTTATAAAATATATATTATGTATCCAATAAATAACAACAATAAAAACATGTCACAAAATGTATAAAAGGATTGGATATTTCCTTTTACATCTGATATATGGTAAAGATATGAATATGTATCGAAACATCTATCATGGCCCAGTTTGGTGTGAGAAGTAATAAATTGAACCGCAAAACTCAACCAACCAAAAACTAAAGTGTCCAGTAACAAATAAATTCCCGTTTTTTAAATGTCAGATATTATAGCAATAAAATTAATATGATACGTTTTTCAAAACTTAATATGAAACTTATAGCTACATATATCGTACTATTAAAGAAATTTTATTTTCTTTAAACTTCAAATTGAAATGAGTAATCTAAGATGGAAATACTTCTAATTAAACTAAAATTAATGAAGTGAGATGTTAAGAAAAAAGAATTCTTTGTTACTCTACATTTAGGGTAATATTGGTGCCCTTCTTCAGGAACTCTGCAAAATTTATTGGAGAAAAGGTACATTATTGTAGTGAAGATAGAGTGCTTACATTTATAACAAATAAAAGAAAAATTTAAATTAAATAAATATTAACAGAACAGATTGAGCATAAGGTATTAAAAAGGAGAAATTATAACACAATAGTGGCAGTTAATTAAATGAAATGATATTAACAATAAGAGAAAATAAAAAAGACAAATATACCTTTAGGGTAGGAGAATCGTGTAGGTTGAGAACGTTGAGATTGAAATGAAGAGAGAATATTTTTTAAAAATTAAAAAAAAAAAAACTTTCAGAAGGTGGGAGGGATAGGAAAAATGTTTATAGTGAGGCGCGGCAATTTCAAATTTAGAAAAACAAATTATACAATCCAAAAAAACATAATTTGAAAGTTTAATTAGAAAATAATAGCATAGTAGTGTTAATGGCATCTTTTTTACCTTTGTTATGGAATTCTACTGATGAAAATCAAATTCATCACAGCAGGTGTTGGTAGCTTCAAGTTGCAGACGCCCTTCGCTTCAGTACTGCTGTTTTCTTAAAGTTTATTTCACATACAACACACTATAGATCAGTCAATTTTTACTGTCCGGATGAATGGATAACAACTTGAAAACACCTAACTAACACAAGAGCTATAAAAAAAATGGTATAAAATGTTGGAAATTTCCATGCATAAGTCAGTTAGCATTCTATTAATCATTTCCAAGAAAGAAACAGTCAGCCAAGAAACAAGCATTCAATAGCTTACAAAATGCCAGAAATCCATTAATCAACACGTAGATTGTAGATTGTTGTAGGGATTGTTGCACTGCGACCTGAAAGATCTGTTGTACACCCGGAGCCTTCTCAGTGCACTGCCGGCCTTCAAAGTGTTCTCTAACTACAGACAACACTGCCCACCGGACAGTGAACTGTAGAGGCTCCTAGGAAGAGAAAATCTAAGGGCAGCATGCTGGATTCGAACCCGAGACCTTCGCATTGCTAGTCCAGCGCGCTACCACTGAGCTAATCCCTTCCTTCTCCCTTGGCTTACGCCAGTACACATAGCTTGTGTACTATGTTTTTCCTTGTCTGTAAAGAGTGGAGTGTATATAGTTTAAGTGTATTGTATACTATTCTGACGAAGTGCATGGAATAATGTGAGCTGTGGTAATCTGAGGGGCCGCAATTCCCCAAATAGTTACATGCAACAGATACCACTTGCGGGCATCTACACGTAAATTTCAAAGAATTACAAAAGCAAAAGCTTCCAAAGAAAAAAAAAATACATGGTTTTCGCTCAGCTCTCTGTCAACAAGTCTATTTAGATTAAATTAGATTAGATTAGGGATGGTCATCGCCTCGATCCACTGCGACCTTCATTGAGAGGTCTATTGTGGATCCCCTAGGTTTAAAGCACATACTTCATCTTTGCTCTCTTAATCAGACCTAGCAAAGCTGAAAGTGGCTCCGTCATGAAGCTCATGGCTTCGTGATTACTGGTCTCCAGTTGAAGAATCCTTGTTCTCCCGAAACCGGTACACTCACAAAAGCGGTACCGGCGTTTCCTCCCCGGTCCTGCAGAAACGGCAGAATCAGTTGCCTGCAAGTAATAAATTGTGCATGTGCCTATTCAGCTTGCAATGCCCTTTTAATAGACCCACTATTAGTCTTACACCCCTTCGGCTGGGCTCAGTAGATCCTTGGTAAATTTAGGCAAATGTCTCTTAATAAAGAGTTTAGCCTGCTTCTGCCATAGCGTACTTTCCCACCGTCGCAAACGCTGGTATTCTATCCATTCCTTGATAGAAGCGTGAATGAAGCTCCTGGGCAACCCGCAGAAGGGCTCGGGGGCCTATAAAGATATCCATCGAGCCCTCTCTCGCCAGGGCAAGGAACTCCCTCCCTTTCGTTGCCAAGGAACCCCGCATAAACAAGTCTTTTTACAGGCCAGAGAGTTTTCTTCAAGTTAGCCAGTCTTGCTAATCGACCATTAGAAGAAGTAAGAATTCTAACTCGCCAGTGCTACCAACCAACTCTACCATTCTATTTCACTAACACTCATCTTCGCACCACGAATTACTTCTCTCTCTATTTGCTTTCTCGCAAATATGAACGGAACGCTACAGTGCAATTATTGAGATCTGTCTTCATTTTCAACTTCATCAGCCATTACCATAATATCCTGCCTGTAACTTTGAAATAAATTAATGCCATATGTATATTTTTTTTTACTATAATGGTTACCTTTCTCAATTCGGCCTTCACGTAGGGTAAGAGTAGCAAACAGGTGGCCCAGAAAGGCTTTTATAATCGGCCCGTGGTCCTGATAAATACTTTTCTAAACATCAATGTTTCTCAGCATCTTGTAGAAATTGGGACAGAAAAAAAATTCCCTCTTTTAAAAAACATAATTTTTTTTTTGTAGTCATTTTTTTTTGTAGGCATTTTTCTTTGTATCATTTTTTTGTAGTATTTTGTTTGTAGTTCTTTTTTTTTTGTAGTCATTTCTTTCAAATGTAATGCATTTTTATTTTCTAAACTTTTTTTTTTTTTTTTTATAATATAAAACGTCGTTAAACATTTAAAATTTAATTGTTGGTGTTAATTTATTCAGAATTTATTAATCCATTTCACTAAAGCTATATTAGTGCACTTTTTTTTTTAATAACTGGTGAAAAAAACAAAACAGATATTTAAAATCACAACTTTATATACGTACCTCCATCGTTTTCTAAACCAAAATTACCAAAGTTTTAAATTAAACATTTCAAAAAAGTAGAATACTAGAATCTTATTGGCTTGCAAAAAGGAACTAAAGCTACTTAATATTCCAACAGGTTATGGTAGGGTATTTTGTAATGCGAGTTGCTTTCTAGTTGTGACATTTTACACCAGCATCCATTATAGTCCCCTTTTAAACTCATTATTCTCTGTCTACAATCCTGCTGTATTTAATTAATCATTTGGTAGATGTCAGAAATTTATAAAAATCCATCTTTCATTTACTTTCTTTCTAGTTATTTATTATCTCTGTTAGAAAATATACTCTCTTGATCACAAATCACAAAAAAAAAAAAAATTATCACGGTTAATCACTTGTTATGATTTAAAAATATGTAATTAGGAAGTCAGTTATTCATTAATAATAGTAGATATACATCTTAAATCAGATTGCCAACAATAATTATCAACCTTCAGGAACTAACCATCAACTAAACACTGATCCCTCTAAGGCTAATAATCACTTTTATTCCTGAAGAAGTTCGAGTATAATAATGGATATTGGTACCATAATTGTTTCATTATGCAACTATTATAGAAAACAGTTACTTCTTTGACAAGAGTGTAAAATGCTATTTTAAGTAAATAGTGTTTATGTTTGCCAAAACACAAACATTTTGGAAACTGTACGAATGTTGTTAAAGGACTTTACTGCCGTGTAAAATATTATATTTTTTTTTCTATAACAGTTAAAACTATTACTTTTTTTTACTCTTCTTAGTAAGAGGAAGTATTGTAATCGTGCCAAATTTGCGATATCGAATTTTCACCGGAAATAACCGTTTTGAGGTCTCCTGAGTCCAAAAAAGTGGTTTTAAGAAAATGTGTGTGTGTGTGTGTGTGTGTGATATGTGAACAGCATAGCTCAAAAACGAATAATCATAGAAAGTTCAAACTTGAAATTCCGTTTAGGTTTCTCCATGGAATCCGACAGTAGGTTATCTGTCAAAATTCCTTTACCAGAAGTACCACTTTACCAAGTGGTTTTTTTTTTCAGTTTTTTGCAATTTCCTCGAAAATGGCTCCAACTATTTTCTTTAAACTTGTTTTATCAACTATACATCCAAAGAGCTACATTTTTTATTTGTAACATTTTCTCAGGGAAAATTCATTTAAGGGCAGTTTTGGAGGAGGGGTAGAGTTAAGTTTTCCCCTAAATTGCTATTTCAGTTTACTATACAATTCTGTCATCCAAATAATATTAATTAGATATGATATTAATTTAATATGTTTTTGAAATTCTGAGTTTAAAAAAAAAATAGGAGGAGTGCGTTTTTACTGAAATGTATTTTTCAGTTTTTTGGTACTTTCTCGAAAACGGCTCCAATGATTTTCTTTATAATAGGAATGTGACCTACACATATAAAGAGCTACAACTTTTATTTGAAACATTTCTCCAGATAATATCATTTAAGAGGGCTTTTGGGGGAGATGTGGGGTAATGTTTTTTCTAAAGTGCTATCATAGTAAATTATACAATTCTACCATACAAACCTAATTATTTAGAAATAATAGATAGTCAAAATTTGCGAGTTTCAAGAAATTTATTAAACCGGAAGTATTCTTTCACTGAAGAATTTTTCAGTTTTCGATGAATTTGGACGAACTCCGATGAATTTCATCGAATGTGGTACACTAACTATAGAATTTGTCAAAACCACCACACAAAAAAAATACAGATATTTCTAAGACAGGACGGGTAAGACTCAAGAGAATGTTATTTATTGAAAAGGAGAAGGTTAACTTCAGGAAGGTTATGGAACAGAAAGGTTAAAGTTAAACAGAATTATATTTTATTTAGTAATGTTAAAGTGGTTTTAAAAAAATTTAAATTAAGTATTTCTAATTTACCTCAATATAACAAAATATTAATTTTAAGTACTTTTATCCAAACCTTAAATTATGTTTAATTGAAAGTTGGCACCACTGTATTTTCTTTTATTCTCTTGGGATTAAAACTAAAACTTGAGCTTTTAATGGATTTTAATGTCACTGTTGTTGAAAAAAAAAAATTCTTATTTAATGATGTAGTTAATTAAAACATAATGTTAATATAAAAAATTAAAAGTATTCATTTTTTAAACAACAAATCCATATACTGAATGACGTAATATTTATAAATTTTCCTATGACCATGTAATAAATAATATTACCTTTTAACATGCAAATATAATCATGCATATATATAATATATAATAAAATGTAAGAGAAATTGTTTGCTTCATAAGGAGAGAATATTGTTATCTGTTATGTAAACAAATAAAATATCGCATATGTTGCTTTTTCGCCGAGTGTGAGTGACCTAAAGAGTTTATATTCAAAATTTGTGGAATAAAAATAAATAATAATATTAATTATAAAAATGTATACTTTTGGGCGCCATTAATTAATTTATTTCAAGTTTAGTTTTGTTCGGTTTGGCTCAACAATAAATTATATCTACAACAATTAAGTTGCAACTTAAATAACCATTTCATTTCCACCTCGCTGCCAAGTCAAAAAAAAAAAAAAAAATGTCTTTGACGCAACAGCCATGAGTGTCATGTCTTGCCATACGGTTTACCTATTGGATGGCAATGATTAAGAAGGCTGCGGATCCCATCACACCATTAGATCTGGCCTTCGCTACTAAGGTTCGATACAACTGTAATGTAATGTACATGATGATGTGTATTTGTAGTAGCACGAGCGGTGTTGTAAAATAAAGGGCTTGTAAGTATGCAAGTTTAAAAAAGAATGAAGTATTAGCAATAATAAAGAAATCACCACTGTTTTATAAATAAATATATTATTCCTTAAGGGAAATTAAGTACTTTGAATATCACAATAATAGCTTATAATAAATTCTTATAACTTGATACTGGTATAGCTCTGATATTTCCACCTTGATTTCTAGAACAAGTCTGTCCTTAAAAGAATCTCTTCTCTTTGTTCCTTCAATTCCTCCCCTGTGAGCAGAAGGGGTAGTACAATGCCATAATTGTTCTTGAACCGTACCAGTAACTGGACTTGTTACACCTGGCTTGCCCTTTTGCAAGGGAATGTCACATTTCTGATTTTTTTATAAACTAATATTATTTCCAAGTTTCTTGCATCCATCACACAACTGTAGCTCTGTTTTTTTTTCTTTTTTTTTACGATGCTGGATCAATACTTTCTTAGCCCGCATAGGAATCGAATCAAGAATTCTCACACCAAAGTCTCGCAAGCCAGCTGACTAATGCGTGAGGACATTGCCAAGTCCAAACCCTTATTAAAATTGATGTAACATTTAGGTTGATTAGAGTAAAAGGTAGTAGAGATATTGTGGTGGTTGGCTCCGCAGAGCTGGAAAGCATCAGAGACATTTTCCGAGGTAGCCTGCTTCATTTTGTGGTCATTGACATGTTTCGGGCGTTCGCCCATCTTCAGGATGCGTTTGTCAGACAGTGTGATAACACAGAGCAAATTGCAAAGAGCAAATTCAGTTTATACAATTCTGAGTGTATTGTAGTTACATGACTTTTGTAATTACATTAGTTTTGTATTACATATTGTTTTGTATTATGTGAATTGTATTACATGACTGAGTGTATAAACTGAATTTGTTCTGTGCAAGTCTGTGTAATCACACTGTCTGACAAACGCATCCTGAAGATGGGCGAACGCCCGAAACCGGTCGATGACCACAAAATGAAGCAGGCTACCACGGAAAATGTCTCTGATAGTAGAGATATTATGATAAAGACCTATTATAAAATTATAAATTATATAATAGAATTTCGCTTGCTTTCTCTTTGCAAATTGGGAGTATTATTCCCATGTCTGTCACTGTGCAGTTTAAACAAACATTAATACCTAATACCTTATCAGCTGAAATACTGGATTATTAGAAGAGGTTCATAGAAGAAACGAATTGTTGTGAAAAGCGTAAGGAAAAAAATTCATAAACGGAGTTCCATTGAAGCAGCATTGCTTCCAAAACCACAATGAAGTGCTTTTTGGAGTTCGTATATATACAGGGTGTCCCAAGGTATATGGATAACGACTTTTTATCGGAAACTAATATAGCTAGAAAAAAATACGTGTCCCCGTAGTTTTTTGTTAGAAATCCAAATTTAATTTGCAAATTTGTTTTGGTGCTTCAAGAAGCGAGATAAAGGCACCAACTTCATTTTTTCAAATGGGGAGGTGTGGTTTTTATTTAAGAAATAGATTCCGCTATTTTTTGTAAGAAAAATTTACTTGAACGGTTTTTTTTCTGTGAGCGATATTTTTCAAGTTATGAATGAAAACTGATCTTATAAGAATTTTCAAAATCTATTATAATGGGTTTTTTTGGATCGGGAATAAGAGAAAAGTACTATTTTATTATAAATTTTACTCTCCCTTAATTACAATCTTTAAACATGTAAATGCCTCCCACCATTAGAGATGCATAGACATGCTTTTCCCTGCCAATTGGACCTTACGGCCAAAAAAAAAGAAATACATCTCTAATGGTGGAGGCCAGTTCGAGCAACTGCTGTTAATGAGGAGTAAACTTTTATAGAAAATAGTACTTTTCTTCTTATTCAATCAAAAACACCGTTCTAATATCCATTTTGAAATTTCTTATAAGAATCATAACTTGTAAAATATCGCTCAGAGAAAAAAAACCGTTCAAGTAAATTTTTCTCACAAAAAATAGAGGAATCTATTTCTGAAATAAAAACCACACCTCCCTATTTGAAAAAAATGAAGTTGGTGCCTGTATCTCGCTTCTCGAAGCACCAAAACAAATTTGCAAATTTGGATTTCTAACAAAAAACTAGGGGGACACGTATTTTTTAGTTTTTTTCTAGCTATCTTAGTTTCCGAGAAAAAGTCGTTATCCATATACTTTGGGACACCCTATATATATATATAGAAGAGGTTCATTCATATATATATATATATGAAAAATTAAACTAAAACATTTGTACTAGTTAATAAAGTAAATTTTATATGGAAGAATATTAGTGTATAAATATTTACAATGAATAAAGAGAGAATTGGTATGTTGACAATCCAGAACTTATTGAAATGAGAATAATTATTTATTATTATTCGTGCACTATCCGAGTAAAGATGTTTTCTGAAAAGGATCCTAGTAAAGACGTTCATTGAAAGGGTCATTGTAATTTTGCCAGCACTAAATTCCTGAAGAGAGTGTTTTCTGCAATAGCATAAGAAATTCTGTTTAAACTTTCTAGTAAATTTCGTAAAGCGTGAATCCGCAGCAGGATGCATCAATCAAGACTCATGCAACAGTTCAGGATCATGTAATAGTTTATAGGACACTAACTAATAATGTACACGGAACTGGCATAACAAACATACGCATATGTAGAACCCCAAATAGTGACGTTTCCCACGTTCTACAAAGTGTTCATAAAAAAATTATTAGTATGTGATCTGCGCCTTATGCAAGTTAAGAAAATATAATTTTACGCCTCACAATAACGATGTGTTATATTTATTTTTCACTCTCCAATTCCCCGATAGGTTCCTGTTTAATTTTCAAAAATCTGCAACAAAGAAGTTATGGTGAAATGGTCCAATTAAGTCGTAATCCTATAGTTGGACTAACTGGAGTCATCACTTCTATATTGTCGAACGTTTGTATAATTCTTCTTATCATATTTACTTCCGGACCTTAAAGACACACTTGGTAAATGTTGAATAAAATATATAAATAAAATAAAAAATATATAATAAAATAAAAAATATATAAATAATATATAATAAACAAAATTTTCCAATAAATTAATATTATTATCATTTTCAGGTTATAATGGAACGTAAGGAAGTTGTGGTTGGTGTGGCACTGGTGACTGGGGCATTGCTACTGTTGATTGCAGCTGCACTTGCAGTCTACTTTTGTTGTAAACGGCGCAGAAAACCTTCGGCAGATCTAGAAAGTGAACCACCTTCTGCAAATACAACACGCACCATCAATGGTTTTCTTACATTGAAGACACCTTTGATCTCCACTAAAGCATTAGGGTATTTATAATTTTTATTTTCTTTTACATATATTTATTTGCTTTTTATCCTTATTTACTGCATACAATTTTCATGGATTTTCAAATGGAGGGGAGCTTCTTAAAATTGCAAGTAGACAGAAATAATCAAATAATAGATGAAACGATAAAAACAGAAAGAATAAAAAAAGATACAGCAATCAACATAAGATTAATTACTTAATTATGAGAGAGAGAGAGAGAGAGAGAGAGAGAGAGAGAGAAAGAGAGAGAGAGTCTGAGTGAAAGAAACTTTTGTCCCTGGACAATATCCGTTAAGGTTATTTACTAACATTACAAAATTAATTAGAATAAGCTCTTTATGAGGAAAAGTAATATAATATACATATCAGTGAAATACATTAAATAAATATGTTTGTTTTTTATTGTTAAGAAATTCACAAGTTTACAGATAGATAACAAGTGAATATGATGATATAGTAACTTATAAAGGTGGTGAAATAGTTGCTGGGAGATGCCTCCCAATGGAGGTCTCCCTATTATACTTTAATAGCTGTCAAAAACAGATACTTGTAATTAGGTGGTCGCGGGGCCACTGGCGTTTAAGTCTCCTGGGACATTTTCGTGGGATGGTAAAGATAGTGAGTTTTTGGACTATGGTGTTAAAATGGTTGGATGTGAATCCGGAAAGTTTTTGGAACGCGTTTTTATTAGCTGATAGACAAAAGAGATTTTGAGGTCATTGACAAAGGTTAGGTTGATTATTTTCCCGGGATAGCTAACCTATGGTCTCCCGCAGTAGGAGGGATCCTCACCCACTTACTTTAGTCTGTTTACGTGACAAATATCACGAGGAAATTCCTCCGAACGATGTTAAAAATCATTCAACAAGCGGTGGACTTCTGTAATTTATACCAGCGCTCGCTCTATAGAGGCAGCAATATTATTGATTCAGCAGAGTAGCCTTGTAGAATCGTGGGGACGGTAATGGTTTCAATATTTCTCCGATTAAGAGCTATTTATGTCCGTTCAGTCTTAAAAGAAGGGTACCTTTAGAAGATGAAATTTTATTAATAGGTAAATGTGCTTAGTTTGATGAATATGTGGGTGGATCCGCAATGCTGGATAACATCTAGTAATTTATCCGTCGTAGCGTGCATATTGATTTTGTTCCTGAACTTTTTCGGATTTTCATCCATCGTCAGAGCAAATTCACCAAGTTCGTGTAGAGAGAGAGAGTTCTCTTCAACTTAATGTTTCTGTTACACTCACTGACGATGGATGAAAATTCGAAACCGGTCATGTGCAAAATCAATATGCACGCTACGACGGATAAAATACCAGAATTAGGTTTGAATTTGGATAAAGTTTTGAACTGGAAAAACCATTTAAAACAGACAGTGGTAATGTCTATTAAATTAATATTATATATACATATATATATATAATCCTAGTGTTCTATCATACTAAATGGGGCTAAAGACCCCAGTTTAAGTCTATTGTTCTATAAATCTATACATCAGACCAATTGATTTCACTTCTCAATTCCATGGAAAAGCTTGCCAAATTATTCTACAATTTCTTGATGTAATTCAAATACAAGTATATTAAATTGCAATGGGCTATTTACATGGTACACTTGACGATGTAACACAGCTTGAAGCAACATAGAGCATTTATCAATACGCAGACAAGTTCTAAACCGATAGGTTTATGATGGCAGTTATGAATTCAAATCATGTGCTTTATAAAAACATGTGCGAACTCAATAGAAAAGTTTTAATCTTAAGTTATTGAAAAAAAAAAAAAACATTTCTCTGTGAGTTTCGAGCATCTCAGAAACTGCTCCTTATCGTTGTCATATTGTTAGAACCAATTTACCGTCCATTTCTAATGTAGATTACTACGTACTGATAACTGAAATAAATTCCACTTGCTTAAAGGACTGTTCCAAATTCCCAACTTACAGTAGAAATAATTTGTTTGATAGAAGGATTCGAAGAGAGGGATCCAAAGCTGAGAGAGAGAGAGAGAGAGAGAGAGACAGTCTCAATTACTAATTTAGGCCAGACAGAGAGAGAGAAACTGTTCAAATACAGCTGTGTCATGCCATAGGAGAGGGTCTACCGACAATCTTGCATCAAAGTTCATATAACAGTCACAACGCGTCATCAATCCTTTCTCTTTACCTCTCGCTGCCATTTTATATATTTTAGTGTAAGGTCCAGGTAGTTTGGGCTACTTTTCGATTATACAGTGTTCACCCACACTTCTAGTTTATTTATCTATTACAACCCATTTTCTCTCTTTCTGAAACCCATTATATTGATATATGGGCTCCACTCTAGTCTGGTGAAATGTGTTTGGTGTGGATGTTGTGTTGTATGTTTATAGTAGCACGAGCGGTTTTGTAAAAGGGCTTGTATGTATATATATCTTTAAGAGAGTGAAGTATTAGTAATAATTAAGAGAGCACCACTGTTTTTTAAAATAAATATTCTCTAAGCAAATTTAAGTACTTTACAATATCACAATTATATCTTAATAAATCAGTTATATATCTGGAATAAAGGCAAATCACTATCACTGGCACTGAGTTTAAGAGAGCGATTCCTGAAGCAAGTGTTCCGGCTTTAAAAGCAGAATGCAGACTGTCCAAGAATGCCCCGCTCTAGCAGGGGATTTTCTCTTACAAAAGAGTTGGCCTAACGGATTCTTGTGCCTTTGTTTCTTTAATTGCAATGACCTTATGTTACAGTACCTGACTCTAAATACACTTTTTTTTGAAGGTAAATTCACTATTTATTTTCCAAAACTGCTTCACTTAAATATTGTCAAAATTCATTAAACTATTTTTCAAAACTATTATTTTTGCATTTCTTTCTTCCACAACACTGGCCTAATCTTATGAGTGAGACTATATCTCTCTCTCTCTCTGCTTTGGATCCTTCTCTTCGGATCCTATTACTTCATGGACCTAGACGAGATCTGGCAAAATTACCATTATATACTGATGGTTCTCTAAAAGAAGGAAAGATCGGGGGCAGCATATTATGACTCTGTATTAAACAAACACAATAGATATAAGCTTCCATTGTATATTTCTAATTATTCTGTAGAACCATTATTAAGGTATTGAAATATATTAATTCGTTAAATCAAAATAAATTTATTATCATCACAGACAGTCTCAGTTTGAAACTGGGTAATACTATTAGTATCCAGGGTTTCCTACAATAATTTACAAATTGAAATAATAAATCTTATATATACAATTAACAAGATTAAGAAAATTCTAGTGTTCTCTAAAAATTTTAAATAAGGCTGGATCAGGGCGCTTGGTTAGTATAAAATTTAATGATGAAGTGGATCGCCAAGTGGGCGGTGACTGATGGTAAAGAATGTACGATACAATTACCGCCTACTGATTCCAGGATAAAAGTAATGAACTCTGGATGAATGGGAAAAGTATATTACTCTATAAGTCAGACACGAAGATTTTTTACAAATATTTTAATACTGGTGCAAAAACCATGATTCAACCATAAAGATGTCACTAAAAAGTTCTGTACATATATGAAAAGATTGGGAAGTAATCACGATATTTATGCCTAGCTACTGTGCATAAAATTGTGTAAAGAAACAATCTTTTTTTATATATAGTATGTAAACGCTATGACTTACATACATATTATTATGGAGTGCAAGAAAAACAATAATCAAATAAGTTTGTTTGTAAATAATCTGCTTTTTCTATAAATGTTTATTAAAAGAAAATAAAGCTTATGTCTACTATATATCGGTTTTTGAACGAAAGTAAAATTTTTGTTTGTTTACATATGAGTCTTCCATTTAATTTCAATTTTTCAAAATAACTATTGTTAGGGGTTGGCATAGCGAAAGCTGAAGTCAAGAAAATAAAAATAAATAGTATTCAATCCTTATTAATATATTATTCTCCAAATTGACCTTTTAAGACAATATACACTTTCTTATATTTCTTTTTATTTAAAGAATCCATCCTTGAATTTTGACATGAAACACAAAACAACCTGTACATGAATTTACTTTATATAATTTGTCCATCAGTTTCACACAAATGATAATGAAAAGATAATCATCATTTAAGATTGATCGGCATTTTTTGATTTACTGGGCTGATGTCGTCGTCTACCTGACTATTAAGAATAGATTTTTTTTCCCATTTATGAAACAAAAGTGCAAAAAAACATGTGAGCATTCTCGTGTAATGATATTGCATCATCAAAGATACATACAGGATGCAAGAGCGGGAGAAGCACAGTAATGAATCAAATTAGTTCTCGCCAACTAAGCCAGAACTGAAAGGGTTCAGTTCGATTCATATAAATAGAGCGACACCAGTTAAAAGCTAAGTCAGTTTACGACCAAGTAACAACAGTCAGCAACCTTTCTTACTACGTATCATCATTCAGCCAGTCTGTCTCTTTATATATCTCTCGCTATCTTACTTCTATATATGTGTAAAGTCCTTGCAGCTTTCATTACATAGTGTTCAGCATATATTCTAGTTTATTTCCCTAAAAATCTCTACTCTTTAATCTCTCTCCTTCCCACATCTATTCTACTGACTAGATGCATTATTTTTTTAGATTTCCCTAATTTCTCATGATATCATTTTATCGATAGCAATTATATCGGTTAAAATTAGTTTATTATTATAGCGTTTTAGTGCCGGTGATCCCTTGTTACTAATATAACAACAATAATCTACAAAATTACGTATTAATAACTGCTTATATTAGAAGTGAAATATTGCATATTAAAGCCTATGATAATATATTAACCGTTCATATGCAGTATTTCACCATCTTGTCAACCTAATCTTCCAATCTAATGTCCCACTAATGACTATTCAAATTATATCGCAATTTCCACAGTAGTGCCCGTGACATCATTCATTATCCATGTTCAGATCTTATTTTAATTTTCATTATTTTAAATTTTAATAAATTGCTTGTAAAAATAAATTTGCTTATACATAAAGTTTAATAGATCTTATAATATTATATCTATAAAAACAAATTTAAAAATAACCTTTAGTCTTATAAAAAGAAGTTTGAATTTTTGTTTTTTTTATATCAATGTTTTATGGAATATAAAATTCTTAGTAAAATAGTTGCAGTTTGCCCCCCCACCCCCCATAAACAGACTGTCAACAAAAATAAACTAAATTTATATATATATATATTGTATTATTCGTTTTTTTTTTTTTTTCCAGCAGTCATTGTTATCGTCACCTTTGTATTTTATAAAAAAATACGAGTGTAATAAGATTTTATTCTTCCTTTGTTTTAACACGATTTAAGGGCTTAAATAAGGTTTTAAATCAAACTTACTTATAGTAAGACTTAACAGCTTTAATATAATCGTTATTTTTACAATCTCTTTACTGCTGATAAGGCGGAAGTAATGCGAATGTAGTGAAAAAAATAAATGAAAAAATATTTTATTTCAAGGAAATCACTATTTGAAGGATATTCTAACATTCGCTGGCAAAAGGGGTTTATTCAGGTAAAGAACACCGTTACAGAAGAGGTCACAGAACTTTAGTAGCTTTGTCTTTTTGCCCCTTCTCTTGTCTAAATTCTGCTTTCAAACAGAACATTCTGAATTAGACATTCAACCAGAACATTGTATCAGGAATCGTTCACTTAAATTCAGTGCCAGTTATAAGAGTTTAGCATTGATTCTAAATAAATAATTGATTTAATAAGCATATTGTTGTGATATTAAAAAAATATTTAAATTTCTTTAAGGATCATCATCATCATCATCATAATCGTGCGCCGCCTCTTCTACCGCCATGGCGGTGTGAGGCCTCCTTCATATTGTACATTTTCCTCCATCCCTCTCTGTCTTCCACTAATGCTCTCATATCCCCCCATGGAATTCCTCTTTTCCAGCACGCCTGTTTTACATCCTCCTCCCACCTGCGTCGCGGTCTACCCCTTCCTCTCCGCCCCTCTACCAGTGTTTCATATGCCATTCTAGGCCGCTCTGTCGGAATCTATCCGTAGAATACGCCCGAACCAGCGTAGCTTATTTTCTTCTATTATTTCTTCTGCCGGCTATATATTCAAATTGGATCTTATTATGGCATTACAAACCCTGTCCCATCTTGTCTTTCCCTCTATCTTCCTCAAATACTTCATCTCAGTTGCCTGTATTCTACTTTTATGCTTCTTGGTCAGTGTTCAGAACTCCGATGAGTAAGTAAGTATAGGGAGGAATGTTGCCCTATAGCCTGAAAGCTTGGTTTTCTTAGACACCTCCCTGTATACATTTAATTTAATGTAGCAATATTTTCTAATTTATTTCTTATACACATAAGAAATAAATGAAAAAAAAATTCAGACAAGTCCACTTCCGGTTGATGAACTCTTCTCTGTAAACATACACACAAGCCCTTTACAAAACCTCTCGTCCTACAATACTTACAAACATACAACACCACAATACACCAAATTAATTTCAACGAGCGTATCAAATTTTCAAAATTGAATTTTCACCGGAAATATAGTTTCTGAAATCCTATCTAATGTACGAAAATATCTGTTTTTAGTCAATGTGGATGTATGAAAATAAAATGTTTCAAAAAAATGAAACGATCTAATGAAGGTTTCAGTCAAAACTTCATCAACCAGAAGTGTGACTTTTCTGATTTTTTTTTTTTTCCATTTTTTCACAATTTTTTCGAAAATGGTTCCAACGATTTTCTTTAATTTCATAATCTACTGGTGGAAATTCTAATATAGAGAAATCCCTGTATTTATCTTATGTTAATCAACGTCAACGTCAACCGGTGATAGATACATG
>JAAEAF010008617.1:0-14342 GCA_011037195.1 Triatoma infestans
TTGTTCATGTGTGTGTAGATAGTATACAGTGTTAGTTGTTCATGTGTGTGTAGATAGTATACAGTGTTAGTTGTTCATGTGTGTGTAGATAGTATACAGTGTTAGTTATTCATGTGTGTGTAGATAGTATACAGTGATAGTTGTTCATGTGTGTGTAGATAGTATACAGTGTTAGTTATTCATGTGTGTGTAGATAGTATACAGTGATAGTTGTTCATGTGTGTGTAGATAGTATACAGTGTTAGTTATTCATGTGTGTGTAGATAGTATACAGTGATAGTTGTTCATGTGTGTGTAGATAGTATACAGTGTTAGTTATTCATGTGTGTGTAGATAGTATACAGTGATAGGTATCTATATGTGTGTGTAGATAGTATACAGTGATAGGTATCTATATGTGTGTGTAGATAGTATACAGTGATAGGTATCTATATGTGTGTGTAGATAGTATGCAGTGATAGGTATTGTAATGGGATCAGATATTAGATGTAATGGAATCGTTTGTTGTGTGATTCCTGGAGTAGCAGATGTCTTGGAGAGGGCGGAAGTTAGTTTGAGAGATTTGGAAGTTAGTGCTCGAATTATTAAACGGTTTTTTATATAAAAATAAACTGTATTTTAACAATAATTTAAACGTGATAAATGGTAACTAATAACTATAATAAAATACTTAATAATAAATAGAAGATAAATAGCTGATAATTTAGAATGGTTAAAATAACGAACTAAAGTGCACAACTACGAGAATGATAAGTTGAATATAACTGTGAATTGCCGCTCGTGTATAGTTTGGTCGTAGATGATATAATAATCCTCGTCGTATATCATAGAGTTTATATATACTGTTGTTCACACTCACACCAAGACATCTGTCTTAGTGTGCGGCCTTGTGCGACCTTCGTAGTTTTCTGACCTTATTTAGTGGCCATACTTATCGCGGTGCCTGCCTTTTGATGTGAGAATTGATGAAAAGGCTTTGTTGTTTGTTTGGTTGACCGCGGCTGTCGGCGGCCAACAGTGTTACTGTTTTCACCCTTTGTTGATTATTTCTTTGGCGTACTTTGCCGATGTCAATGACTTTGCCATGTCATTACATCATCCCCTCCCCGGTGAAAATTTTTTCAGCATGAAAAAATTGTTGCGGGGGCGGGTGCTGAATTTGCATGTTCGCCGTTGTACGAGCGTGCCGTATATATATATATATATATATTTTTTTTTTAATTTAGTTAGTGTGCATTTTAGTTGAATTATTTATACCGTGTTAATTTGTATACATAGTTTATAAAATTCATGGTTTGATACGATTGCAATTTTGTAATTTTTAACAATGACTTTAGATTGCAATTTTGTAACTTTTGAGAATTTGACAATGTGTAATTTTTAACAATGAGTTTAACCATGAGAAATTGATAGTAATACTAATTATATAGGATTAAAGGTATTATAAGGTTAACAACTTATGTTGTTTCGTTAAAAATACAATTATCGGTTGATCGAGTCACCATAAAATATTACATGTAAATATTATAGCAAATGAATTATACATATGAAATGAATTATAAGAGTCACAGAATTAATACATAATTGTTAATGAAATTAATAACATAAAAAAAAGTTACTTATATCTGTTGTAATTATAATGTAAACGTATTATAATTGATAATATTAACATAGGGAGTAAATTATATCAGTTAATAAGATAACATAATGAATGAAATTATAAAATAGACTTATTATACAGATATGTAATTGTTATTGAAAACATAGTAACTGATTTATAAAGATCAAAGAATTAATATGTAAATGACATACATATGTCAACTGAAGATATAAACATCGGAAATTAATTATATTATTTGATAAAATCAAAAATTTAATATGTAGATGACATAGAAATGTCAACTGATAATATAAACATCGAAAATTAATTATATTAGTGATAAAATCAAAATTTAATATGTAGATGACATATATGGGGGCCGACGACGTCAATTGTTAACGCTCTGAAAACGTTTGTGGGCTCCTGAAAATCACCTAGTTGAGGTTTGTGTGGTATGTGTGATTTGTGTGTGGCACAACTATGGCAAGACTGAACGTACTCGAACGTCTTTGGAGATGTTGGGCCAAGTGAAGTATAGTTTAATACGTTCATATGTTTTGTGATTGACATAGTGTCCTGATAGTGGATTGTCGTGAAAAGAGCGTAAGATGGTGTTTCGTAAATTTAGTGGTACAAGTATGAGGTTGTCTGTCGTGTGTATGATGAGGCCGTGTTTATCAAGAGAATAATGTGGTGTGCGAATGAGTTTTTGGCACTCTGTATCACTTTGTTGTGAGTGTAATATGTCTAGTGTGTCGATGGTAGGATAATATTCGTCATTATCTGTGTTTAAGCAGCCAATATAGCGACTGAGTGCGTCGGCATGCGCAATATTCTTTCCGGAGCGGTGTTCGATATAAAAATCGAATTCCGCCAGCTTCATGCTCCAACGGAACAATTTATTGTGGCTGTCTTTAATATTTTTAAGCCATTGTAGGGCTGAATGGTCGGTGATAATTTTAAAACGATATCCGTATAAAATATAGCGATATGTTTTACAGCCAAATATTATTGCTAGGAGTTCACGCTCTGTGGTACAATATTTAGCCTCCGTTTCGCTCAAAACTCTTGAGGAAAACGCTATTGGTCTTTCGTTGCCATTTATATTTTGGCTTAATATGGCTGAAATACCTACGTTGCTGGCATCCGTGGTTAATATAAATTCGTGATTATAATCAGGGTATGCCAATACCGGAGGTGCAATTAGTGACTTTTTTAAGGTTTCAAATGCCAGTTGCGCGTTTTGAGACCATTGAAATTTTACGCCTTTTTTCGTAAGGTCGGAGAGTGGTTTGGCGATCTCAGAAAACTTCGGGATAAATTTTCTGTAGAATCCTACGAATCCTAAAAATGCTCTCACATCTTTTAATTTTCGTGGTACAGGATAGTCTTTTACAGCCTTAAGTTTTTCCTCATCTGGTCGAATACCATCCGAACTTATGACATAGCCTAGGTATTTGCAAGTATTTTTGAAGAATTGGCATTTACCTAGATTTACGCATAAGTTGGCGGCTTGAAGACGCGACAGCACTTTTGTCAGTGAGTCGAGATGTTCGTCGAATGTCTGTCCGTGAAATATCAAGATGTCATCAATAAAGGTATGACATAGGTCACCGGTATAGCCCGACATAACTTTATCGATGAATCTTTGATATAAAATTGGAGCCGTCTTTAGACCGAATGGGAGGACTCTGAATTGGTATGTGCCAAAGTTGGTGATGAAGGATGTTTTCTCCTTGCTTTCCTCGTCAAGGGGGATACCATGAAAGGCTCCGCTTATGTCCAAGGCTGTGTAGTATCGAGTGTTGTGTAGTGTGGAGAGTATGTACTGTATGTCCGGTAGTGGGTAAGTTTCGTTAGTTGTGATAGCGTTCAGTTTTCGAAGGTCTACTACGTATCTGTATTGTTTTCGTAACTGTGCTATGTTGTTTATGTCAACGTTTGTATGTGTGGCGTGTTTCTTTTTTATTAATATGACAGGGTGTGCCCATTTGCCGCTACTTTCTTCGATAATACCCCTATCGAGACTGTCCTGTATAAGGGCCTTGAGGATTGAGCCTCAGAGTGAGCGACCTTATACGGACGACTCACGATAGGAGGATGTTCTTTAGTGTCTATGTGGTGTTTGATGTTAGTGAACTTTGTCTGAAAGTTCTTGTCGTGTGTGAATGTGTCGTGAAAAGGAGCTAGTGCTTGTAAGATGTTTTGTCTCTGCTGTTCCGGTAAGTGTGTCAGTTTGCTGTACAGTTCGTTTTGGAAGAGAGATATTTTCTCTGCGTCTTGGACGTTTGGCAGTACAGCGTTAATAGTGTGTGTAGGTAGGTCAGTGTCAAGGTCGTATTCTATGTGCGCAATTGGTAAGTGTTTTTGTATGGTAATTTCGTGCGATGAAGTGTTAATAATGTTTATGGTGCACGTGTTGTTAGTGATTAGCGCAATAGAATTTGGTAAGTATAGGCCGTTTGGCAGAGATTCGTGTTGAGTTAGTACAATTTCTGTGTTGTGTGGAACTTTAGTATATAAAGTGGGTGTCTGTACTATGTGAGTACGTGGTGGTACAGAAATTTTATGTCTTAGTTGTAGCGTTTTGGGCAACCCGTGTGGCTGTATAGTGTTAATGCTGGGTGAGTGAGACGAGTTTGCGAATGGAATGTTGCATTTGTTTAATGTGAGTGTCTGTGTTCGTAAGTTTATAATGGCTTGGTTGTGCGTGAGTATGTCTCGTCCGAGTATAGCCTGGAATGCACCCTGAAGCTTTGACACAACGAATTCACCCATAAATTGCGAGTTCTTGACGCCGTCCGCATGAAGTTTAAGGGACGTGACGCCGTAATTTGGTATAATTTGGTCAGTCAGTGATTTAAGTAAAATGTCTGAAGGCTGAAGCTTCTTTTTCTTACAGTAAGAAAAATCTATAAGACTGTGACTGGCGCCTGTATCCACGAGAGCATGGAGTAATTTTTTATTGACTCGTAGGATTACAATTAGGTTTTCTTGAGAGGTGAAAGCCGGGATGACTGCCGTAGTTGTGGTAACTGCCTGTGACTGCCGGGAATTTAACCGCTTTTTGGTTTGACGAAGAAACAATTTCGGGCAGTATGGCCGTATTTATCGCAATACTGGCAGGTCGGTTGGTCACTGGTATTAAATTTGGTTGTTGCCGCCCTTGTCACTTCCGAATAAGTTCTGCGCGGTCTGTGAGTTTGAGGCGTATTTGTGGGTTGGCGTTGGTTTGTACGGTTTGTACTTTGCCTTTAAAAATTGTTCGAGTTGAACTTACTAGCTTGCGGCGAGTATTTACCAAAGTTAGTACATGGTTTTGTTCTTGGGGCCGTGCAATGCCTGTCGAAATGAGGCCCTGAACAATGCCGACATGGCCGATTTTTAACTACGTTAAATACTGGGGGATTTATTTTTTTGAGTGCACTCAGAATGGAAATGCATATTCCCGCAGTACTTACATGGCGATGGCGGTAGATTATTTTGTTTAGCCACCGGTTTGGTTATATTGGGCTTAGGCGTTATCGCAAAAACTGACGGAGCAGAGTCTGCAGCCTTGATTTCCCTCAGTGCTGTAGTGTATTCTAGAGCACTGTCTAGTGTTTCGGGAAGTTTGGTGCGCACTTCATTTCTGAGGTTTTGGGGTAGTAACCTTATGAAGGTGTCGGTGGTGATTTTATTAAGGACTGTTTGTAAAGTTAATTTCGGATTAGCTTCTGCCTTATCCGAAATTAATGCATGCAGGTGGCGGAGTTTATCGGCGATTTTCTCGACCGAGTCGTCTGGGGATGCCTGCATGTTTGTAATTTGTCGTAATAGAATAAGAGGCGTTTGCTCCTGGTGATATCTATTGAGCAGGAGTTTCGAAATTGTTTTGAAATCAACTACCTTACCTTCTCGTAAAAGTAGTGATTTCTGAGTATTATAAAAGGCTTTGGCGGTCCCCGAAATTTTGAATTCTACGACTTTTAAAGTGATCTCGTCGTCCCACCTTGACAACTAGCGCATCGTTGGACTTGTTCTAGGAATAATTCAATATTTGTATTTTGCTCTCCGTCAAAACACGGAATTTGGTTCAGGAGGTTTAGGCTTGCTATTATGGATGTTTTATCTTGGGCCGGGGGAGCAGGTGCAGACCTTTCTTTTTCACCCAAGAGGTGTTGCACAGCCTCTTCTAAGGACATCTGTACCCCATTTAAATTATAAGTGGTCATGGTAGATACTGATTGAGGGTCAGAAATTTTAATAGTGTTAGCACGAATTTTCTTTGATTTAGTTTTCATAAATTATTCAAAAAAAATTTTTGTTCAATATGATTGAACTTATATGACACAATAGAAGAAAAAATTTAATAAATAAATAAAATATGTATAAAAAGTTTGACTTACTGGAATCGCTGTTCGGATCCTAGTCGCTGCCACCAGATGTAATGGAATCAGATATTAGATGTAATGGAATCGTTTGATGTGTGATTCCTGGAGTAGCAGATGTCTTGAAGAGGGCGGAAGTTAGTTTGAGAGATTTGGAAGTTAGTGCTCGAATTATTAAACGGTTTTTTATATAAAAATAAACTGTATTTTAACAATAATTTAAACGTGATAAATGGTAACTAATAACTATAATAAAATACTTAATAATAAATAGAAGATAAATAGCTGATAATTTAGAATGGTTAAAATAACGAACTAAAGTGCACAACTACGAGAATGATAAGTTGTATATAACTGTGAATTGCCGCTCGTGTATAGTTTGGTCGTAGATGATATAATAATAATGTCGTATATCATAGAGTTTATATATACTGTTGTTCACACTCACACCAAGACATCTGTCTTAGTGTGCCGCCTTGTGCGACCTTCGTAGTTTTCTGACCTTATTTAGTGGCCATAGTTATCGCGGTGCCTGCCTTTTGATGTGAGAATTGATGAAAAGGCTTTGTTGTTTGTGTGGTTGACCGCGGCTGTCGGCGGCCAACAGTGTTACTGTTTTCACCCTTTGTTGATTATTTCTTTGGCGTACTTTGCCGATGTCAATGACTTTGCCAAGTCATTACAGTATCTTATGTCTGTAGATAGTGTACAGTGATAGGTATCTATACGTGTGTGTAGATAGTATACAGTGATAGGTATCTATATGTGTGATGTAGATATATGTATTATTGAGTCCATCATATTTGTGTGGCGAATATTGTGAGGCTCCCAAGACACAACATTTCTGGAGCTTTATGATACGGCCACACTCATTCTATCTGCTACGTCTTAAAAACTTGTCATTTGTAAAGTACGGGCTTCCCCCCAGTAATTTCCCACTACTTATTTTAACTGTAATATTAAGGCCAATTACGTTAGGTAGCTATTAGAAAATTTTGGTTTGGAAAATTGGCCACAAAATACTTTAATGGTACGACGGAAATTAGAAAAATGAAAAAAGTATTCCAAAGAGAATAAAACTTGACTCTCCCTTCCTCTCTATCACTCTTTCTCTCTCTACCTATATATATCTATCTCTGGGATAAAAAATAAAATGACATTATTATATTGCAAGTAAGATATTGGACAGTGACACTGGACTGTGTAATTTAATAATAGCGAAAAATAAGAGGGGTGCAGAGAAATATTTCTTATTGGGAGGTGCGAAGTACCCCAGCTTGGCGATATTAAAACTGTGGAATGTTCACAATAATAATGTATAATAAAAGTATTCACTTCAAAATGGTGTCTGTACATGAACATGTTCCGACTACACTGCAATTTCTTTTCTACGCGTAAATATTGAAACTGGAACCGAACCTGTTTTTTTTTTTACTTCCTCTTACTCAGGAAGTATTGCAATCGGGTCGCATTAGCGATATCGAGTTTTTACCGGAAATACACGTATTGAGGTGTCCAAAAAAGTGGTTTATAGAAAATGGTGTGTGAGCATGTGTGTGTGTGTGTGTGTGTGTATACAGCATAGCTCAAAAATCGGAGAAGTTCAAACTTGATATTCCGTTTAGGTATCACCATGGGATCCGACAGTAAGTTATTTGTCACAATTCCTCAACCGGAAGTGCTACTTTACAGAATGATTTTTTCCACTTTTCAGTTATTTTCTATAGAACGGCTCCAACGACTTTCTTTAAACTAATTATATGAACTTTGAAAAATAAAATTTTGTGAAAATTGTTTAACATCAGTTTTATTTTGTTCCACTTGTATTATAAGTGGCCAAATAAAAATAAATGGCGGACTTATATTTCCACCTGGTTCTCTTTTGCTTTCTTTTTCAACAATGAAATGAAATTCCAAGTTTTTTTTCTTTATAGCTCACAGGAATTATAGAAAACAGTAAATATTATGTTAGAAATAACTTGATTTTTTGCATTTTCGTATAAAAAATTGTTATTGCATAATTTGATAATTTATAAAATGCCTACAAAGGAAAAATAATAAAAAAATTCTAAACTAGATTTTTCAGAGAAATAATTAACCAATCACGGTGAAGAAGTGAAGGTGTTTCCAGTGAAGGTATTAAATTTGCTGTTTGCAAATCTAAGTTATCACACTGTTTGACAACAAGCATCCTGATGATGGGCGATCGTCCGAAACCGGTTGATGACCACAAAAAGGAGCAGGCTATCACGGAAAATATCCATCATGTGGGTGTATGCTAAGCCAATGAGAAATTTAGAATTACATGTTGACCATGTCCACATTTGACACCTTCACTTCTACATTGTGATTGGCTAATTATTTATAGCTAATCATTTTTTTGAAAAACCAGTTGAGAATTTTTTGTTACTAATTTTCCCCACAATGGGTCAAGTGTTATCGACCTAATATGGATTAATCATGCAATTCTTCCTCTCTTCCTTGATTTTAAATTATCAAATGTAATTAGGAGCTTCCGGCCACAACATAACTGTAATGTATCTAATTAACATTATAATAGTACACTGTTAAGTGGAGAAATTAATGGGGTATTTTTTTTTATTATTATTGTACCTTATTGTATAATTTTTAATCATTTTATTACCTCATTTTATTACATTATTTTATTAATTAGTATATTTACTCTTATTATTATGATCCCTATTTGTTTTCTTTTAATCATTATATATTTGCTGGTAATTATCCCTAATTACCTGAAAATAGTTAGCGAACAAGCCGCTAGATGGCAGAGGCTGCCAGGCCTGCTGACTAGCTTAGTGCACCCGCGCACCCCCCTGCCATGTGTAAGACCGCCACGTCACCACTGAAAGCGCGGCAAGAGCGCAATTTTGCGGGAGCTGGGACCAGCTGGTCAGCGGTGGATTCTACAACGAATTTTTTTTACTATTTTAATCTTCTACAACATTAAGAAGACTTGTTTTACTCGGAAAAAAAAAAATGGAAAAGAAGAAACCCGTTTTATTTTATTAAATTTTTGGTGAAAACTGGGTAATGCCTCAATGAAAGAGAAGGCTGTGAGAGGAAGACGCAGTGAGGGGAGGTAGATGGTGGTTACCCAGAGAGCGAGAGATTGAGGTGTGTGGCATGCCGTACTCTTAGGAGGATTTTCTATAAATTCTAAAGTTAATAGAATTTAAATAGTATCTGGGATCCCAGCTAATCAGCCATCCTGATACTAAGGAGGATTGGAAGAAAACCCACTGAGGATAGAGGGGATTTGGCTGGATCGACGGACTGGTGTGTCCACGAGGAAAGAAAATCGTGGGGAAAAAGACTGTAAATATTCATTATTTTCTTGTATATATTTAGAGGATAAATTAGTGTTAGTTAAGTAAGTTTTCCTATATTTTCTATTTTTTTTCTTTTTTTTTAGATTGGTAATTTTCACTTTCTTTTTTTATCTGTATTTTCTCGTTCTTTATTTTCTACTTTCCATCTAAGATTTGTAATTTTCATTTTCTTTTTTTTTATCTGTATCTGCTTTTCTTTATTTTCTATTTTCAATCTTAGGTTTGTAATTTTATTCTTTTTTTCCTGTAATTTTCTTGTGAAAGGTACCTTTATTTTCTTTAAATTTTCTTTTAATTATTGTAAATATAGACTTTCTGTTTCTTTTCTTCTTATTTCATTTTCTTTTTAAATCTTTTATTTTCCTTTTATCTTGCATGCTAAAAATAGAATAGAGAGTAAGTCAAGGGCAATCACTGTGATACTCACGGCAGGAGTGGGGTAAGTAGTGAGTTGAAGATAGTACAACCACTAGTAGCAGTATAGCTAGGTCAGCAGAGTATCGGTCTGGCAGTGGAAAAAACGAGAGTTCGATCTCCGGTTACATCTGCTTACATTTTAATTTTTTTTTCTTCGGATTTCTCTTTTTTTTTTGGTCCGTCCTCAACTTAGTATTATTTTTTTTTCTTCTTAATAAAATTTTTCAAATTTTTATTCTGATTTTAATTATCACGCTTATTATTATTATTAAGATTATTATTATTAATTACTCCAAATTCATTATCATTTACTCTTCTTATTTTATTTTAATTTATTTATTATTAGGGGAATTATTATTATATGGTCAATAGAATTTTTATTTTTTTTATTATTTCTTCTGGTTTCGTAATTCCAGAACAACATTTCCATAAAAATTACGTGGCGCCCAAGGTTTTTTTTAAATTTATTTAGTTAACTTCATTATTAAGTGTACTGGTAATATTCTCCACTAACTCTTATTTTTATTTCGATTGTGAATTTATTTTTACTTTTATTATGTCTATTTATTTATTGGTTTGTTAATGACCGGGAGGCAGCTACCAGAAATATTTCAAACCCACTCCCCTCTTCACTGAGCTAGGGCTAATATAAATTAATATTTTCTTAGTTTACCTCAAAGAGGGGTAACAACACAAACTGCAATATGAACAATCTTATTCCTTCCTGAAATTTTACTTAAAAGAAAAGACCCAAAACTTTGGGAATCGTATTATAGAGGCATTTCTTCTTCTCCCATAATATATTATTCAAATAATGATGTAAATAATAATTTATTGCAGTTTTTGATTCACTTTATAAATCTAATGTTATTTATTATAAAAATGATTGCTCTAAAAATAATCTCAATAAAGCAAAATATAAACAAGGTTGGTGTAATATAGTCAGTGTCAATACTACAAGTCTAGACTTGTTCGTAAAACCTAATTGCATTTATATAAAAAATAAAAATACCTCTTTCTAACTATTCTTCCACTAAAAAATATTTAAAATTAATTAAAAGCTGTAAAAAATCTTATCAAATCTGTATTATAGAACAATTTAGTAATATTAAAAATTCTTCCGAATTTTGGAACACGGTTTCTAAATTCCGAGAAAAAAACTAAATCATAATGTTATCGATACTACTGTTTGGCACTCTTTCTATGAAATTTTTTTTTCAAATATTATTTAGGATGGTACATCTTTTTTTGGCGTGTTTGATTCTTTTATGGACCCAGAATTCACTTTAGATGAACTTATAGCTAGTATTAATGGCAGTGCGAATAGGAAATCACCTGGAATTGACATGATACCTAATGAAGCACTCAAGTTACTTCTTCGTGCGTGGCTATCTTACATCTTAAATTTTTTTAACCAGATTTTGACCTCGGAAAATATTCCAGATTCATGGGGAATTGTTAAAATGCGAATGATACTAAAGAAAGGTAACCCCGAGAATCCCCTAATCTATGGAATTATTGCTTTAGTGAACAATATAGTAAAAATTTGTAGCCAGATTCTATGTGCTAGGCTTCCTGGTTTAGCAGATGCTCACTGAGAAACAGTGCGACTTCCGTTCTGGAAGAGGGTGCAGTTACGCTATATTTACCTTAACATCCACTATGAACTTGAGCTTAGGCTTAAAGGAAGGCATCTGTTCGTGATTGTCGTAGATTTTACTAAGGCTCTTGATTTCCTCTCCCACTGTTTATTGTGGCTGAAATTATATGATCTTGGAATAAATGCTAAGTTCAAACTTGTCCGAAAGAATTTATATGATAAGGCATACATTATAGTGGATAACGGATCTTCCCAAACAGATAGAGTCAAAGTTAATCAGGGAGTCCGGCAGGGTGAAAAGTTGAGCCCAATCTTATTTAATCTATTCACTTCCAATATCAAGTCCCTTTTTAGGTAGAATGAATTCAGTGAAATTACAATTAACCAAGAGCTTATTCATGCTTCAATATGTAGTCGATTTAGCCGTGATATCTTATTCATAGCATGATGGAAAAAATAAATTAACATTATTAAAGCGATGTTGTGATATTATCGCTATGCAAATAAATATAAAAAAACTGTGGTCGTACCATTTTATTAAGGTAAACTTCCGGCTCATAATAAATTCTATTACAATAATCATGAATTATCTGTCTCTAATTCCTTTCGATATTTGGGAGTTCCATTCTCATACTCTAGGAAATTTCTTACAGCCGCTAAATCCTTCAATTCTAATTGCTCAGTTGCTATATCTTCCATATTAAAAATATTATCACGCTCTAAATGTGATTCATGGACATCTATTACGCATCTGTTTAATACTTTGGTTTGCAGTTCTTGTATTCTTCAGAAACGTGGGGATTATGTTATCCAGAAATTATTGAAAGGGTTCAACTAAAAGTTTTGAAAATCGTGTTAAAATTGCCCCAAAACACCCCTGATTTGTACGTTAGGTTGGACCTTCATCTCTGCAATCTGGTATTTAAGCTCACTGTAAACTGGAATGATTCCTTTCAATTGGCGCTAAATTAAAAGAAGTGCTCTTTCTAATCGGCTTCCGTGAACTTTGGTTTCCCCGAAACCCTACCTTTATCAGAATTAATTTAAACAGTTTGCAGGAGAAACTAAAAAAAATCATCTGATGCATAAACAAAAATGTGGATATGGTGATATCGGTCAGGTTTAACACTTATTGTGTAATATTAGCACACTTGGCCTCGGCGAACAATATTTATACTTTAATCATTCTTTGTTGTTTCTCCGCACCATTTGCCGTCAGGTTAATATCTAAAAAATGTACAAATATCTCAGCAAATGGAATGAAATGTAGATTGCTGTGGATGGTTTATGTCCAGTTTGTCTGATGGATAACGACGACATTGTTCACTTACAACTTATCTATACCTATCTAAGGGTATTAAATATTTTCTTCTCACCTGAGAAGATCAGATATTTTAGTACCCTTTTTATCAAACACTCTTCAAAATTTTGACACCCTGGTAATAATTAATCCCCCAAACAAACTAAAAAGTATTATTTTTTCATTTCATTTGTAAATTCATATTGCACACACATCATAAATACACACACGATCATTCGTTAAAAAAATTTTTTACTTTTCTCTGTCAAATTATTAAAATAATTTTTTTTTTAACCGTAAATACGTGGTTTTAAGATCGCCCGAGTTCCGGAAAAAGTGGTACTTAGACAAATACGAATTTGTCGTAGTTATTATGTGGAAAAATTTCTCAGGAAGTTCATAGTTGAATTTCCCATTCGGACATTCACGTCAGTCAAAAGTCAGAACGTATGATATACACTTTAAGAGTAGTTTTACCCGATTTTCATGATTTTTAAAGAAAACGGCGTCACTGATTTTCCTTTAAACTTTATATACACACTGTACTATGTAGATCTGTCATATTTATTTAAAACATTTTTCTGGGTAACTTGATGACATAAGGATTCCAGAGAAAGAGTGACAATGGAGTTGCCTTCATACAGCCATTTCAGATAGCTAATCTATATTAAGTTGAGAAAAATTGAATGTGTTGCCAAAATTTCTAGAAAATTGAGAATTTTTTTTTACATATTCAGGGAATTTGAGAAAACAAGGAATTTTCAGTGAAATCTCAGTTTCCAAGCAATTTTGTTAACTGCAGTAAAAGAAAGTTATGGGAGTGTTTCACACCAGAGTTTTGTTTTCTGCGTTTAGAATGAAATAAACAACATCAGTTACGTTGACAAAAATCTTTAGTGAATGGTTAATTTTAATCAGATCGTGCAAATTTAGGTCATTAATGTGAGGAGGGGAACGATACAAAAAAACAAACAACTTAAAAAATGAAATTCAACTACACGTCTACAAACCTATCTTGCATTAATTAGAAACTGTGCATTAATTACCAAACATAAACCACTGGATACCAACTCGTTACAAGTTTTGTGGTGTTGTAAGCTGGGATAATTTTATGGATTTAATTATCTGTAAGAATTGGTTTTACCATTTTATTACCTAAACAGAAGAGATATAATAATGGTCAAGGCTGGCCAACGGTCTGTAGTGGGACGAAGGGAAGGAGCTGTTTCTTAGAAGACGCGTTGCTATTGGCAGATTTGTAAAGGAAATGGCTATAAAGTCAAGCGCACTGTCACCTAGAAAAATAATTATCTGTGGGCGATGGGGGTGTGTATACATTAGTAAAGTAGTGCCTATTTTTTCTTGCGGGCTTAACGTCCAACTACCGAATTACATGTCGCGGAAACCTACTTTACTGTTAACATTTTTTTAAACGAATATAAATTTTAGCAGTTATACGCTGGACTCAGACTGGGGATCTCCCAGTTACAAGTCCATGCTCATAACCACTACACCAACACCCGCCCACATTAATATTTGAGTACAAACCATCCAGGCTGTGCGCATTTTGTGAATGAGCGTTAGCCAAGTTACAGGGTAAGTGTTGTTGGTGGAAACATAGACGGACTACCTGCAGGGGCACCCTAGAACTTGTTGGTTATCCCGAAATCCATAATAAAATCTATCGGCGTTTATTTAATTTCTC
>JAAEAF010008618.1:0-33212 GCA_011037195.1 Triatoma infestans
TTCTGCTCAGCCCAGACTTCCTAAACCATGGAATAAAACCCACCCATTCTTTTTAACTTTATTTTATTTATTTTTAGTTAATTAATTATGTATTTTTTCAATAATAGGTTATTTCATTTTTTTTTTAGAGAAACAAAAGGATGTTGTTTAATTTCCCTCTCCCATGGAAAAGAGAAAACATGGGTAATTTGATTTTTTGTAAATTCATTAAAAAAACTTTTTTAAATTTGAATTTATCCATATAAATAGTTATCTCGCACAAAAGGTGTTTGTATCTGCTCGGACAGCCAGATACCGGACAGCTGCGCTGAGTTCATGTGTCTTCACTTCCAGGTTGGTGTTAGAATGTTCTAAAAGACTGGAAGAGCTTTCTTCTCTGAAGGATGTGCTTTTAGTCTGGGTACCAGGTCATATGGAATTTTTTTGGAATGAATAGTGGATAGGTTTGCCAAATTAGGCGCATCTTTCCCTTTCATTGGTCACGAGCCTGCTGTTGCTGCGTCTTCTCGCACATGTCTGTCAGGCTTCCAGTCATGGACAGCTTCACAACATTCATCCTTATGGATGAGCACAGTTGGTTGTCGGCAGTTCAAAATGGTCATCGGGGGTCCGAACAGGGCTATTAGTGGAGACATTGCTGTGTCTTTCACGGAGCTCTCTCAGGCATCTGGTTGGATCCATGACTGGACATTATGGTTTAAGGAGACATCTGTACGTAATGTGGAGCTCACGCCGGATCCATTTTTGTAGAGTCTGTGAGTCAGAGGACGAAACATCCATCCATCTCCATGATAGATTGCTAGGGTTGTGAGGAAATTAGGTTCCAAAGACTTTTGGTCGGAACAGGATGTCTGTGGAAGAGCTTAGGCTATTTCCCTTTAAACTTATTGTCCGATTGGCTCCGACTGTGGTGATTCCTTAGATGGATTTCCAGTTCTGGATATTTGTTCTAGACCCGGTTTTTTGTTGTTTTTCTTCGGGTAGCTATATGGGGGGGGGCAGTGGGGCTCTGGATAGCGTAGGGTTTGGTCCCTCCCCACAGACAAATAATAATAATAATCCCCCTAGAACACACACACACACAAACACACAAAATCAATTCTATCGGGATAATGTTTCAAATAAAAGTGATAGCTATTTATGTTTGTAAAATTTGTAATTGGATAAACTAAGTACCAGTATCAAGAGAAAATCGTGTGAGTGTTTCACATCAGATTTTTACTTTCCTTCTTTACTCCTAGTAAGAGGAAGTACTGCGATCATGCCTGATTTTAAAAACTGAGTATTCACCGGAAATACATGTTGTGGTGTTCCTAAGCATAACTCAATAAAACGACAAGTTGTAGGAAGCTCCAAACATGGTATTCCATTTGGAACACACTACCACCCGCATCAGACACGAAGATTCCTGGGCAAAATCCATCAAAAGGGAACTGTGACGTCACTAAAGGGTATTTTTTTTTTTCCAGTTTTTCGTGCTTTTTTATCGAAAATAGCTGCTCCATCAGTCCTCCGCTCCTTCGGACTACCACTTATTCCTGGATGCACGGCTCATTTTTTGCAGGGATAAAAATTTTACTATGAAAGTGGCGCTAAATAGCAGCTTGTATTGAATTTTTTTAATATTCCGTTATACAGTCTATATAAATATAAATACCTTTCATTTTTATTTTTTGTAACATTGAAAATTGTTTCTTTTTTGGTGGTGTTTCTAGGTGGGGAGGGGGAGCAGTAGCGTTCTATAGTACTTCCTTTTAAATTACCACTCCGCGTTCTTACGGGGTTTCCTCACGGGGTATTGTCGACTCAAGAGGGGGAGACACCTGACGAAGCTGGGTTTTGGAGATTGACAGCATATGCAGATTTCTGTGAGGAGATAGAGGAAACTTCATTACATCTCCAAACGGCCTGTGAGCCTGCCACCCAGAGAAGATTTAAGAACCTGGGTAGTTTATCAGAAGGAGGTGGAGAGGAATATACACTCCCAAGCCCGCAAGGGGTATCTGTTGTATGCAGTTACTTGGGGAGTAGCGACCCCACGGGTTGCCACAGCTCAGTAATCCATGCATTTCGTACACAATACACTTAAACTACATACACTCTACACTTTACAGACAAGGACAAACACAGTCACCAAACTAGGGTCTCCGTCCCTAGTTAACTGGCGAAAGCCAAGGGAGAAGTTCAGTGTAGCGCGCTGAACTAGCAACGCGGAGGTCCCGGGTTCGAGTCCCAGAATGCTGCCCTTAGATTTTCTCTTCCTAGTAGCCTCTACAACTCACTGTCCGGTGATGGGCAGTGTTGTCTGTAGCTAGAAAATACTGCTTGGAGGCTGGCTGTTCATTGGAGAAGGCTCCGGGGGACACAATAGATCTTTCAGGTCGCAGTGCAATAATCCCCTACAACAAGTCAAGTTATTAGGATTCCTTAGAGATCTTAGCCTGATGGAGGTCTTATAGATGGTGTTCGCTTGGGACATCAGTTTGGATGCTGTGGGCAAGCTGCGGCACGAAGAAGGGAGCGTAACACAATAAATCGTAGGATCGCAGTGCACGGCCTCCCCTCCCTAAATAATATATAATTTTCCCACCAACATAATATTATTACACATTACATAGCATTGATGGAATTCCAGATTTGGAGAATATCGGCGTATCGGAAGAGCGATTAAAGAGAATATTAACACAAGCTTTTTCTTAGTTTTGACATAGAGTGCTCCACATATAAGGCCGTTCAGATATACAAATTAAAATCCCCACCCACCATTCTTATGGCCAACTTAATTGTATTAATTAAAAATTGAAAAAAAAAAATTAAGGAAAAACCCGACGGTTTCATACCAGATTTTTTTTTTTTTTTTTTTTAAGAAAATTTGTCAATTTTGAGCGGGGGAGGGGCATAGCCCCCATCTAATTGAGTAATTTCATTATATAAATCATAGTGAGACTCTTGTTAATGAGCGTCTTGTTTGTGATACACCGTAAAATAAGCGGAGCATTTAGTGTGTGTGTGGTGGTGTGTGTTTAGGGGGGATTTGGGGTTGGATCCAAAAAAAGTTCCTTTGTATAGGTTTGTTTATTGCTAGTTCCCTGGCGTGTTCTTCTTTAGTTCTGTGTGTTGATATGTGTATAGACCGGGGGGGGCGGAGAAGAAGGTTTCTGTAGTTCCTTACTGTTTAGACCGGGCGGGTCACCTAGACCCCGTTGGCCAGTACAGACAAACCTGGCGCCTGTACTAATCATGTGTCAGCCCAAATTGGACCCTATCTGTCACATGCTCACAGTTTAACAATATACACACTCCACATCGTACCAACTACTAGAAAACCCAATGGGATATAGCCTTATTTTTGTCTATCCCAATCTATTATATGGTACGTAAAAACAGTATTCTGCCACATAATGTGTTTTCAAAATCTTCTAAACACATTTATGCTTTTTGGACCAACAAAGTGACAAAAACAAAATAAAAATAAAAATTAAAAAAATCTGGTCTGAAACACTCACCCAACTTTCTCTTACACCTAAATAATTAATACAATCTATTCCAAAAAAGTTTATTCCTTTAAAATTTTGCATTGTCACAATGTTTAGTTTGTGTTGGCCATAAACACGATGGTAGGGGATTTTTACTTGTATACCTGACCGGCTTTATATGAAGTGCTCTATTGTCAATTTAAATTAACTGCTAGACCACAAAATATATATCTCACTAATTACAAGTTAGATAATAACCAATAATCTTCAAATTTTGGAATATTATGATAGCCTGCTTCTTTTTATTGGTCATCAACCGGTTTTGGGGGCGTTCGACCATCATCAGGATCTAGTTATCACACACTGTTTAACAAACACATCCTGATGATGGGCGAACGTCCCCCGAAACCGATCGATGACCACAAAAAAAATAACAGGCTATCACGGAAGATATCTCTGATGCTTTCCCAGCTCTGCAGAACCAACCACAAGTTTCTAATGTGTATTTAAATATTATGTAGGTGGTAAAAAAAAAAACATGATAGATACTGAAGTGGTGGCTTTAGAGAAAGCTAACACCTACTGTTTCCCCCAGAACCTCCACGCCCACCCCCAAACTCTCAGATTTTCCCGTAGGAAAATGTTTAGAGATTATTTCCAGTGATAGTCTGCTTTCTTGCGTTTTTTTTTTTTTGTCATCAACCGTTTTTCCGACGTTCCCAAGCCGTTAGGCAGGATGTTTTTTTTTTGTCAAACATTGTGTGGTAACATAGCCATGCACACAGCAAATTCAAGTTAGTACACTCTGGTTAATTACCCCCGAAACTAGTCGATGACCACTAAAAGACGCAGGCCATTACGGAAAATAACTTTCGATGCTTTCCAGTTCTGCGAAACCAACCACAAAATAAAATGTTTTAAATAGATTTGATTGACAGAAAGAGAGGGTGAGCCTCATTCCACTATGACCTACATGAAGAGATAGATCTATGTTGGATGATCCCCTAAGATCCTTCACAGAGTTGCCCACCATAATGAGGCCTAGCAAAGCTGCTCCACCATGAAGATGCCCGTAGCTTCGGGAATTGTTCGTCTCCCATCATTGGAAGAAACCTAGGTCCTCATCAGAATGTGTACCGGGATTTCCTCCTCTACCTTGCAGAATCGGCATAACGCATTGCATGGAAATTAGCAATTTAGGGCACATGCCTATTCAGCCTACAATGCCCTGTTAATACACCCACTATTAGCCTTATATATTCCATTCGGCTATGGATTAAATTTGATATTAGATTAAATTAACAGACGGGGGAGGAGGAGGGCGGAGCCTCAATCCACTGCGACCTACATTAAAGTGGTCTATTCTGGATCCCCTAAGCTTATTTAGCACATTTTTCTCAGTTTTGCCTATCTTAATCAGGCCTAGCAAAGCTGGAAAGTGGCTCCATCATGAAGCTGCTCGTAGCTTCGGGAATTGCTTGTCTCCCACCATTTGAAGAAAGCTAGGTCCTCATCAGAATTCGTACCGGGATTTCCTCCTGGACTTTACAGAATCAACATATAGCACGTTATCAGCTACGTAGTAATTTGGTGCATATGCCTATTTAGCCTACACAATGTCCTGTTGATAGGCCCCACTATTAACCTTATATCACTTCAGCTATGGCGTTCAGTAAGGTCTCCGGTAAATTTAGAGCACATATCTCTTAATGAAGTATTTAGCCTGCCTTAAGTCTTGGGTGTTCTCTTCCAACCATTGCAGACAGCTGTACTTCTATCCAACCTTTGATAGAATTCTGAAAATATTTCAAAATAAAAGGTAATAGGTATTTATGTCTGGTTAGATATTATAGGAAATTGAAAAGAAAATCTTTAGGAACTTTGAAACTATACTGAAAATTGGCCTAAACGGATTAGGATTTTGTCTAAGCATTTCAATAGTGTACAGGGTTTATTTGTTTTGTTTTTTTTTTTTCAAAACTTGAGACACGATATAAATTAATTGACCTAATATACTTAATAATTAGGCGTAGGGAAATTGCTGGGGGGTGATAAATTCTTGGGCGCCATACCTGAGCCAGTCAGGTAAATAACAATGGGCACCCTTGGAGCAAGAGAGAGGGGGTGACAGACAGACCGCTACTGTTCTATTATTCCCATTCATTGGAACGTTTTCATTCAAGAGTGTTTATTTACTTTCTATTACTACTTCAGTAAAAGAGAAAATATTTGTAATAAACCATAAAAATTTTCGACAATCAACTTTAATAACTGGAAATAAAGATTTTTGAAGTCTCCTGAGTCTACAATGTCCGTCTGTGTATGTATATGAACAGCATAGCTCAAAAATAGAAAAAAAAAAAGACATAGTAAGTTCAAACTTGGGGATATCACCCTTGAGATCCGGATAAGTAAGTTATCTGTCAAAAATTTCTTAAACCGGAAGTTTCCCCACTTTACTGAATGTTTTTTTTTTTTCTAATTTTTTCTCTAAAAACGGTTCCACATGATTTTCTGTAAACTAAGCATGTTAAAACTACACATATAAAGAGCTACAACTTTTATTTGAAACAATTTCACTGGTTAAACTCATTTAAGTTGGGGGGGGTAATTTTTAAGGGAGGGGGAAGGTATAGGTTTATGTTTTTCTACTGAATACGCTATTCTTAGTTTTGATTATATAATTCTAACCATTCTAAACAAAAATGAATTAGAAACAGATTGTCAAAAAAATTCCGAAGTTTTAAGCAAAATTAGTATAATCGCCGAAAGTGTTTTTTTTTTTCTTTTTTTTTTATTGAATGGTTATTTTTTTCAGTTTTCGCTATTTTCTCTGATAAAAACACCCGAAGGATTGTATTACCTTAAGGTTGAAACTCACATTAATTAATTTTTTTTTTTTTAAATTGCAGTACTTATATATACCCATTCTGCATAGGCAACTTTAAATTTGAAAATGTTGCTGTATTTGTTTACCTGGGATATCCCATGTGACGGCAGACAATGACGTATCTCAGGAAATACGAAGAAGGTTGATGTTGGCTAATAGGTGCTATAATACGGCCTAAATAAAGCACTTCAAGTGTAAATTACTAACAAGGGGCACCAAACTTAGGTTGTACAAGACCCTTTTTATTCGGCCTCAAAAATCCTGGACCATATCAAAGACAGACGAACACCGTCTGCAAAGTGTTTGAGAGCAAGACTACTGCGTAAAATCTATGGTCCACTACGTGAAGGTATGATCTGGCGACGTAGAAAGAATAGTGAGCTGTATGTTTTAATAACGAAGGAGCCCCTTGTTGCAATGTTACCCCCCTTCCAGGACTAGCCTTGGATCAGGTTAAACAGACTGACTCCATAGTTGTTGTGGTTGGTTCCGCAGAGCTGGAAAGCATCACCGGACATTTTCCGTGATAACCTGCTTCTTTTTGTGGTCATCGACCCGGTTTCCAGGCGTTCGCCAATCTCCAGGGCTAGTTTGCCCTGTTTGTCCAACAGTGTGATAATACAGACTTGCACAGAGCAAATTCAGAAGTCTGTGTTATCACAGTGTTTGACAAACGTATCCTGAAGATTGGCGAACACCCGAAACCGGTCGATGACCTCAAAAAGAAGCAGGCTATCATGGAAAATGTCTCTGATTAAACAGACTGAGATGGGCGGGCCATGTGGCAAAGGCTGAGTGCCGACCGAGATTCCTTCCAAAACTGCTGCGCGAGACCCCGGATAGGAAAAACGGAAGGTTGTGAGACCCAGATTGCGTTTGGCATGATCGAAATTGCCTAAGACGCGAGGAATATTCTCAGAGTGCGGAACTAGATGGCGGTCGCTAAAAATAGGGACGATTGGCGGAAACATATTGAGAAGGACCAAGACCCTCAAAACACTGGGTTTGTAGAGCCAGGAAAGTAGAAGATATATTACATAAAAAAAAAAAGTCAGCTCTACTCTGGATAATGGCATGGTCAGGCGGTTGAAACGTCGAGTTAGACTTCCCAAATTTGAGAAAAAATTGGCTAACCCGGGGAGTACGATTTTACAGAATAGGTTTTTCATTTTTTTTTGTTTTGGAGGGTTCGGGGGGAATTATCTCGTGTGGTGTGAAACACTCACACGACTTTCTCTTACTTGCAGTTTACACAGATTTAAGGCAACAATATTTTCTACAAGCTTCATAATTTTTACTAAAATCTTCATTTAACTTCAATTAAATGAACTTTCTCTGGTAGAAAAAAAGTTTCGAAACAAAACATATATAGATCTCCGGATAATCTTTATATATATATAAAAAAAAAATTTAAAGAAATCCAAGAACCTATTTTCATTAAACTCGTAAATTTTAGTAGCAACATATTTGGATTCTAATTAATATTAAATTTAGTTGGATAGAATTGTGTGGTAAACAAGGAAATAACACTTTATAAGAGAAAACGTAACTCCCACCATACCCCTCCGCAAATAAAAACGCTGCCTTAAATGAATTTAATTATCAGAGAAATTTGTCGACTACGTACGTATTACTGAAACATAACTTTTCATTTTTCTATTATTTACTTTAAAAATGGTTCCAAACAATACTTTTTAAACTAAGTATGTGATACTACACATATAATGGAGCTACAACTTTTATTTAAAACAGTTCTCCAGGGTAACGTTATTTAAGGGGGGGGTGGGGGCTTTTGCTGGAAGAGGTGGGATTATGTTTTCCATCTAAAGTGCTATCATAGTTGAACTATAGAATTTCCATCATCAAAACAAAAATTAATTAAAAATAAATAAATAAATTGCCAAAAAACTGTACGTGTTTTCGATCAATTTTATTCAATATACTATACTGACTATATTTAGTAAAAAATTGTATATTCCGGTTGTGGAATTTGTGACACATAACTTACTTTCGGATCAGCCCGCAAGGGGAGGTATCGGTTGCATGCAAGTTATTTGGGAGAGTAGTGACCCCACGGGGTTATCACAGCTCAGTACTCCATGTCAGAACAGTACGGCAACACACTTAAACTACATACACTACACTTTACAGACAAGGACAAACACAGTATACAAGACTATGGTCTCCGTCCCTACTTAATTTGCCTAAGCCAAGGGAAGAAGGAAAGGATTGATTAGCTCAGTGGTAACGCGCTGTCCTAGCAACACGGAGGTCCCGGGTTCGAATCCAGCATGCTGCCCTTAGATTTTCTCTTCCTAGGTGCCTCTACAACTCACTGTCCGGTGATGGGCAGAATTGTCTGTAGCTTGAGAACAACGGCTTTGGAAGCCTCTAGTGTCAGTGAGAGCTCCCGGGGGGGGGGGGGGGGCAATAGATCTTTCAGCTCGCAGTGCAATAATCCCCTACAACAATCTACTTTCGGTTCCCCCACATGGTGATACCTAAACGGGAATAATCAAGTTTTCAACTTACTGGGATTTTTCATTTTTTTACTTCTTTTTTTTCTGTGCTATGATGTTCTTTTTCTAAAAACCACTCTTTTTGTGAGGGGTGGGAGAGACTCAGGGGGCACCTCAAAATGTGTATTTCCCCTAAGTAAAAAAAAAAAACTCGATATACAAAAAAAATTAGGTACAATTACAATAGCTCCACTTTTACTAGGAGTAGATACATAGATTGTTGAAGGGGATGATCGCATTGCGACTTGAAAGGTCTATTGTGCTCCCACGGAGCCTTCTCAGTGCACTAGCCGGCCTCCACAAGCAGTGTTCTCTAGCTACAGACAACACTGCTCATCCATCACCGGACAGTGAGTGTAGAGGCTCCTAGGAAGAGAAAAATCTAAGGGCAGCATGCTGGATTCGAACCCGGGAGCTCCGCGTTGCTAGTCCAGCGCTGCCACTGAGCTAAGCCTTTCCTTCTCCCTTGGCTTATGCCATTTAACTAGGGACGGAGACCCTAGTTTGTGTACTGTGTTTGACCTTGTCTATAAAGTGTAGAGTGTATGTAGTGTAAGTGTATTGTGTACTGTTCTGACAAAGTGCATGGAGTACTGAGCTGTGGTAACCCGTGGGATCGCTATTCCCCCAAGTAGTTACTTGTTGCATGCAACAGATACTCCTTGCGGGCTTTACTATGAGTAAGAGAAAGTAAAATTGGCTGTTTTTCAATAAATAAAAAATAAAAAAAAATTTATTACCTTTTCATGAATTTTGTATATGTATGTTACACCATATATCTCTCTATACGAGAGTTTCCCGGGTAAAATTTTAATTTTTGGGGGGGTTTCTATGGGGGCAGTAAGTGGAAACCATAGCCCTTATGGTTTTCTCCTAAAATACCATTTCAGGATAATAATCCTAGTGTGAAACACTCACATGAACTTTCTCTTACTGCGAGAAATAGTAACACTTATAAAATTCTTATTAGTGTTTATAAAACACGACACCATTTTCATGGAGAAAAATCACAAAAACAAAAAAACATCTAATTCACTTAAGACACATTTCCGGTTGACCGGGAAAATTCTTGACCAATTATATAATTTCTAATTAATATTATTTCCTGTTGACAGAATTGTATAATGAATTGAAATAGCCATATGAGAGGAAAACATATCCCCCACCACCTCTTCTCACACAAGTAATCTCCTTAATTGAATTTTCTCCCGGAGAAATGTTTTAAACTAAAATGTTATAACTCTTTGTATGTGTAGTGTCATAAAACTAAGTTTTAAAGAAAAAATAATACTTCCGGTTTAATAGATTTTTTTTTTTTGCCCGGAAATCTTCATGTCTTATTATGGGTGGTCGTAAGAAAAACGGAAATACAATGAAATGGTACGAAATAATCCTTTTTTTTATAGAGTTTGCACCTAATTTTGGCAAAACAGTTTTAACAGATCAAAGTACATATTGTTATGTCTGTCAGTAAGACCTACCTTCTAATCTGAAAACTTGGGGCCCTCCATAAAGGAGATTCAACAATTAGACCTCAGCTGGGTCCATTGTGCACCCCCGTAAAAACGCCTCACATCATTCCTGTATCATAAAAATACGCCAGGGCTGAGGCGAGTTGAAATTTCTGATCCCGCTCTAGAATGTGGGCACCAAATTTCAAGTAATCATCTGCGAACATAATGCACGCACTCTTTCCAAGATGGTAAAACAGTGTCTCATCCTTTTGGCCACATTTCCTGTAATATGGGTCCCCACAGAGAGACCCATATTGTGCAGATGCTTCTTTAGAAGGCAATGCTCTGTAAACTAGGGCAATAATTCTCCTTAACTCCATTTTTGTTCTGCCAAAGGGAGATAGGTTGTGCGAGTCTTTTAAAGAGCCTTCTAAGAAAAATCTTGGAGTACCTCAGCCCGGCTATATTTTTCCAATATAAAGCCCTGTGCCATTAAAATACGCCAGGGCTGAGGCGAGTTGAAATTTCTGATCCCGCATTCAGCTCCAGAATCTGGGTGCCAAATTTCAGGGAATCATCTGCGAGAATAATCCAAGCACTCTTTCCAAGGAGATGAAACAGTGTCTCATCCTTTTGGCCACATTTCCTGGAAAGTGAAAATGCTTCTTTAGAAGGCAGTGCACTGTAACTAAGGCAGTAATTCTCCTTAGCTCCACTTTTGTTCTGCCAAGGGGAGATAGATTGTGCGAGTCTTACAAGAAAATCTTAGAGTGCTAAAATCTCCGCTTTATTTTTCCAATATAATGTACGTTTCCGTGTTAAACATTTATCAATGGCTCCACAAGCAGTTCTGTACGAGATGTCGTAGAAAATGCTCCGGACCAATGAGCGTTTTTGAGGCACCCTACATTGCCAACCTGTCACTCCTCTTCGTTACCTTAAATGCCTTCGTTACCCAGCCTAGCAGAAAGCTATTGTGGCTAACCAAAGATTTTAATGGTTACAGGAGGAAATTTCGCACACACCTTTTTACTTTGTCTTAGTGTTAGTAGTTTGTTGTAGGGGATAATTGCACTGCTGGGATTATTGACCTGAAAAATCTATTGACACCCCCCCCCCTGGAGCCTTCTCCAATGCACAGCCGGCCTCAAAGTAGCGTTCTCTAGCTACAGACAACACTGCCCATCACTGGGGTAGTGAGTTGTAGAGGCTCCTAGGAAGTGAAAATCTAAGGGCAGCATGCTGGATTCGAACTCCGGGGACCTCCGCGTTGCTAGTCCAGCGCGCTACCACTGAGCTAATCCCTTCCTTCTCGCTTGGATTTCGCCAATTAACTAGGGACGGAGACCCTAGCCTTGTGTACTGTGTTTGTCCTTGTCAATAAAATGTAGAGGTACGTAGTTTAAGTGTATTGTCTTACTGTTCTGACGAAGTGCATCGAGTACTGAGCTGTGGTAACCCGTTGGGTACTTACTCCCCTAAATAACTGCATACAACAGATACCCCTTGCAGGCTAGTGTTAATAAGAGAGAAAGTATTGTGAATAATGCCAAAATTTCTCTATATCCGTTTTGAAGACCACCTGAATCCCCCCCCCCCCCAAAGTAGTTGTATGTATGCATATATGTGAACATCATAGCTCAAAAGCATAGAAAAATGCATAGCAAATTCAAGACTTGATATTCCCTCGCTTTTAGGTATTACCATGGGTGGATCCGGGACGGTAAGTAAGGTTATCTTCCGCGTGAGTTAATGTTTTTTTTTTTACTTTTTTTTTTTTTGGCCATTTTCTATAAAAAAAATGCTCCACAACGATTTTTTTTTTTTTTTTTTTTTAAACTTGAACATTATTTACATCAACTACAGAAACAAAGACGTACAATTTTTATTTGAAATATTTCTCTGGGAAAAATTCATTTAAGGGGTACTTTTTCCAACGGGAAACGGTAGGGGATTATGGTTCCTACTAAAGTCGCTATTACAGTTTATTTACACAATTCTATCATCTAAATAATATGAATTAGAATTAAATTTTAAAATTTGGAGTAAAGGAAAAAACTGTGTGAGTATACCGCACCAGAATTTTTTGATTTTTTTGTTTTTGATATTAACAGCTTCAACGTAATAAAGGATGATGCTCAGGTATCTGGTGTGAAACACTCACACAACTTTCTCTTACTCCATTTTTTTTTAAATTGTACCTAATTGACAAATTTTATAGTTTGTGTACCAAATTTGATGAAAATTCTTTGGAGTTCGTCAAAAACTGAATATGTTCAGTAAATTCTGGTTTACTAATTTTCTTGAAACTCAATTTTGGGCCAAATCTATTTATTACTAATTAAGTTGTATTTAACTGGTAGAATTTATATCCACTAATGATAGCGCATTAGAAAAAAAAAAAAAAAAAAAAACAATAAACCCACCCTTCCCCAAACGCCTTTAAAAGACTTACCAGGAAAATGTTTCAAATAAATGTTGTACGCCCTTTAGATAGTGTAGTTCACATACTTATTTAAAGAAAAGCGATGGAGAGCCGTTTCGAGAAAATAGCAGAACACTGATAAATTCCATTTTCAGTAAAAAAATGCACTTCCGGTCATCCGACTTTTTTTTTTTTTTTTTTTCTAAAACTCGGGAATTTCAGCAACATATTTAAATACTAATTAATATTATTTAAATGATAGAATTCAGTCTAATAAACTGAAATAGCAGTTTAGAGGGCAACCTAACCTAACCCCTCCCACAAAAATACCCTTAAATGAATTTTCCCAGAGAAATGTTTCAAATAAAAATTGTAGCTCTTTATATGTGTAGTTGATATACCAAGTTTCAAGAAAATTGTTAGAACCATTTTTTGAGAAAATCGCAAAAAAGTAAACAAAACAACTAGCAGAGTGGTAGTTCCGGTTGAGGAATTTTGACAGATAACGTACTGTCCGAATCCCATGGGAATATCTAAATGGGAATATCTCTTGCGGTGGTGGAAAGCATCAGAGACATTTTCCGTGGTAGCCTGCTTCATTTTTGTGATCATCGACCGGTTTCGGGCGTTCGCCCATCTTCAGGATGCGTTTTTCAGACAGTGTAACATCACAGACTTGCACACAGCAAATTTAGTTTACACACTCCAAAAACTGAAAAATGTTCAGTAAATGCGCACTCCTTCTGGTTTACTAATTTTCTTGAAACTCAAATATTTTAGCCAAATCTATTTATTTCTAATTAATTTTTGTTTAAATGGTAGGAATTTTATAATCAACTATGATAGCGCATTAGAAAAAAAAAAAAAAAACAATAAACCAAACACATAGAATAAAAACACACACATAGAATTTGCTAAAAACCACTTTTTTGGACTCAGGGGACCTCAAAACGGATATTTCCGGTGAAAATTCGATAATGAAATTTGATACGATTACAATACTTCCTTCTTACTAGGAGTAAGAGAAAGTAAAAAAATAGTTGCGTGATTTTATGAGTGGGGAATGGGGGACACAGTCGGACATCACAAAAACATCGTATTTCCGGTAAATACTTGATATAGAAAAATTTGATATAATTTTACAAGATCCCCCCTACCCCCACCTACTTACTAGGGGGGAGTAAAAATGATATAAAAAAAAATAATTAAAAAGGAATATTTTAAAAATGCAGATATTAGATTCTAATATTCAATTTGTTATAACTTTTAAGTAGGGTTTTTACACAGTTGGTAAGAAAATTCTTACCTGACATTTTTATTTGAAAGAGATGTCGCCAAACATAGGGGTAAAGTCCGCAGGCGCCAGTCTGCCCGTAATGACGTCATCTATTATAGTTTTAACTACTTTAGAAAGAATTTTGTTTTACCCCCAAAAACTATATATTTCTAATAAATTCAAAAAATAAATAAATTTTGAAAAAAAAAAATTAATAATAATTCTCCACACAATTGTTCTCTTATTCTTTTTTTTTTTTTTTGTCAGTGTATTACTTTCTCTTACTCCTAGTAAGAGGAAGTATTGTGAATCGTGTCAAATTTTTTGTATAGCGAGTTTTCACTAGAAATATCCGTTTTGAGGTCCCCTAAATCCAAAAAAATGATTATATGAACAGCATAGTTCAAAAAAAAAAGTTTAGGTATCACCATGGGATCCGGACAGTACGATATCTGTCATAATTCCTCAACCGGAAGTGCCACTTTACTAGTTGGTTCTTTTACTTTTTTGCGATTTTTTCAAAAATGGCTGTGACGATTTTCTTTAAACTTGGTATATCAACTACCCATACAAAGAGCTATAACTTTTATTTGAAACATTTCTCTGGGAAAATTAATTTAAAGGAACATTTAGGGGAAGCATGAGGTTACGGCTTCCTCTAAAGTGCTATTTCAGTTTATTAAACAATACTATCATCTAAATAATATTAATTAGAATTAAATATGTTGTTGAAATTCCCGAGTTTGGAAAAAAATTAGGATGACCGAAAGCGCTTTTACTTTACCACTTTACTAAATAATTTTTTCACATTTTTGCGATTTTCTCAAAAATGGTCCCAACGATTTTCTTGAAACTTCTTATATAAACTAAACATATAAAGATCTACAACTTTTATTTAAAACATTTCACTGGGAAAATTCATTTAAGGGCACTTTTAAAGGAGAGGAGTGGAGTTAGGTTTTTCTCTAAAGTGCTACTATCATTGTTAGATTATAAACAATTCTATCATCCAAACAAGATTAATTCAGAAATAAAAATAGATTTGGCCAAAATTCCGAGTTTCAAGAAAAAATTAGTAAACCGGAAGTGCCGCTTTTACTGAACAGTTTTTTTTTTTTTCAGTTTTCTACGAATTTCATTAAATTTGGTGCACTAACTATAAAATTTATCAATTATAATTTTGTGGAACAGGAGTAAGAGAAAGTTGTGTGAGAGCATTACACCAGATTTTTTATTTGGGGGGTAGGGGGCGTAGAGAAAATCGTGAAAACTGAAAAAAATATGAAGAATAATCTGATGTGAAACACTCACATACAAACTTTTTCTTACTCCCGTTCCACAAAATTATAATTGATAAATTTTATAGTTATTGCTACCAAATTTAATAAAATTCATCGGAAACTGTTCCAGTAGACGCGGCACTTCCTGGTTTACTAATTTGTTACTTGAAACTCTGGTATTTTTTGGCAAATCTATTTATTTCTCTAATTAATTCTTGTTTGGATGGATAGAATTGTATATAAACAACTATGATAGCACTTTAGAGATAGTTTATGTATGAAGTTTCAAGGAAAATTGTCGGAGCCATTTTTTTTTTTTTTTGAGAAAATACGCGAAAAAGTGAAAAAAAAAAAAAATCATTTAGTAAAGTGGGAAAAAGTAAATGCACTTCCGGTACTCAGAATTTCAACAACATATTTAATTCCTAATTAACATTATTTAGATGATAGAATTCGTGTAATAAACTGAAATAGTACTTTAGAGGAAGCCGTAATCCCTTCACTTCCTCCAAAAATACTCTTACATGAATTTTTCCAGAGAAATGTTTCAAATAAAAGTTGTAGCACATTGTATGTGTAGTTGATGTTACTAAGTTTCAAGAAAATCGTTGGAACCATTTTTGAGAAAATCGCAAAAAAGTCAAAAAAAAAAAAAAAAAAAAAACTAGTAAAGTAGTACTTTCGGTTGAGGAATTTTGACAGATAACGTACTGTCCGGGATCCCATGGTGATACCTAAACGGGAATATTAAGTTTTAACTTTTTTACAGTTTATCGATTTTTGAGCTATGCTGTTCATATGACCACTTTTTTGGGACTCAGGGGACCTCAAAACGGATATTTCCGGCGAAAACTCGATATCGAAAATTTGGCATGATTATAATACTTCCTCTTACTTAGGAGTAAGAGAAAGTAATTATAGATCTCTATATGTGTATAGTGTATTGCATCAAATGCAAATTTCGTCTCAATACAATCCAACTTATTTGGCTTCTTGTAATTTTTCCTCCTAAAGTACCTATCATTATTGTTTATACAATTTCTACCATCTAAACAAAAATTAATTTAAAATAAATAGATTTGTTAAAATGCCGATTTTTCAAAAAAATTAGGAAAACCGGAAGTACATATTTACTGAACAGATTTTTTTCCCAGTTTTTGCAACTTTTTTTTCCTATAAATACATCTAAGAATTTCAATTAAGTTTAGTAATAGATTAGATTGACAGATGCGAGGAGGGCAGAGCCTCATGTCACTGTGAACCTACATTAAGAGGTCTATTGTGGATCCCCCAAAAAAATCATAGCATATCCTTCAGCTTTAGGCTTAGCAAAGTGACTGAAAGTGGCTCCGGCATGTGGAGCTCGTAGCTTCGGGATTGCTTGTCCCTTAGTTGAAGTAACCTTTTGTCTCCTCATCAGATCAGGTACACTCATAATGGATTTGTACCGGGATTTCCTCCTCAGTCCTTGCAGAATCGGCATATCGCATTATCTGCAATGTTGGTGCATGTGCCTATTCACCCTACAATGCCCTGTTAATAGACCTTATATTCCTTTCGGCTATGGCTCAGTAGGAACAAAAGTCTAAGGGGATTTATTAGAAACCTTTCAAGAAAAGAACGGCGCTTACGATGACAAGGAGTTGCCCTCGCTTGTTTGATCTTCCAATTTGGCGCTTGAGAAGGTAGTGATGCGAGATGCCCGGAATCCAAACCTATGGCACTATATTTAATAGTCTCGTATAAATACTAGCGTATGCGGACGGTATAGATATAATTACAAGGTCCCGGGAGAGCCTTGGAATAAGCATTTTTTTAAATTAACGTCCGCCGCTAAAAAAAAAAATAAAATAGGGCTGAGAATAAACCGGTGTAGATTAGATTGACAAATAGGGAGGGCAGAGCCTCATTTCACTGCGGCCTGCATTAAGAGATCTATTTTGGATCCCCTAAGATTATAGCCTATCCTTTAGCTTTGTTATTTGTGGTGGTTGGTTCCGCAGAGCTGGAAAGCATCAGAGACATTTTCCGAGGTAGCCTGCTTCATTTTGTGGTCATCGACCGGTTTCGGGCGTTCGCCCATCTTCAGGATGCCTTTGTCAGACAGTGTGATAACAGAGACTTGTACAGAGCAAATTAAGTTTACACGCTGAAGCTTTAGCTTTGTCCTCTTAATCAGTCGTAGTAGAAGTTCATGGCTTTGGGAGTGCTTGTTCCCAAATGAAGAAATCCTTTATCCTCATCAGGCTGGCCCACTCAGAAAAGGATGTGTACCACCGGGGTTTCTTCTTCGACTTCGCTGAATCGGCATAACGTGTCTATTCAGCGTATAATGCTCTGTTAATAGACCCACTATTATCTATAAAGCTAATGAACTAGCCGACCAACTGTTTTGGTCTCTTCGTCTACGGCTCAGTAGGTCCTTGGTAAATTTAGGTAAATTTAGGGGCCTGTGGTACGTCGCACGTCGCAGTTCCCACTCCGTTTAGTTCCAGCCTTCGCTACCTCACGGGAATCGAACCCTGAATTCTCGCACGAAAGGCGAGTGCACTAGCCACTAGACCAACGCGTGAGTACAAATTTAGGTAAATGTCTTTTAAGAAAGAATTTAGCCTGCCATTGGCCGTTCTTTCCTCACCAATTGCAGACGCTGGTCTTCTATCCATTCCTTGATAGAAACCTAGAATCAAGCTCCTGAGCAAACCCGCAGATGGGCTCGGGGCCTATGAAGGAATCCTTCGAACCCTTCCTCGCCAGGAACCTCCCATATCCTGGCATACAGACGAGTGTCACCTTATTCCAAACACCCACCTCATTTAGGGGCAGTTATGCTATCCCACACCAACCATGAGACTATTTGATGAGGAAGTGCCTCCAAATCCTTGCAAAATTTGGTAAGCCAAAGTATATAATTGTAAACTGCAATTAAGAGGTATTCATCGTCATCAACCGGCGACAGTGATAAAAAAAAAAAAAAAAAATTGCTATAAATTTAGGTACAAAAATTGATTTAAATTATATAAACAGAAACCAGCAAATAGGGGATTTATACTATGGGACTTCAAACAGCTGCATTGATTTTCTAGTAGAGAAACTTCTCTATAACAACGTGTTAGAACTTTTGCAAATAATTTCCGGTTAAAAGAAAGTGATTCCGCTAAGTGCTTCATCAAATCATGTGTATACCAGATACAAAATGTAACTAGTCCAGAAATGAACACAAAAAAAAAAAAATGTTTACGAATACCTAATAAATTTATTACGTTTTGTGACAGATATACAAACAATTTCTTGAGTAGATTAAATTGAATTTTAGTGTTTGTTTAGAGTAGTATATTAATCATAAGACTATGTGTGGCATATACAAAATAAGATCCAACTTTTTCAAGCTGTCAAAATTACTGTTTTGGCACACAACTCAAACAAAAAAAAATCTGGTGTGAAACACTCACACGGACTTTCTCTTTACTACTAATTAATACAATTTCATTAAATTTTAAAATTTGCTTAGTTACAATGTTTAGTTTGGGCTGGCCATGTGGTGGGGGATTTTTAATTGTATACCTGAGCAGTCTTATATAGGGAGGGATGTATGTCAAAAATAATCAAGTAAGCTTGTTTAAATATAACTTTAAAAGAAAATCGTTTGTAACCTCCTTTTTTTTTTTAGAAAATTCCTCCCAAAAAACTACAAAACTAAAAAATCGCACTTCAGGTTAACCAATTTTTGCTTCCAAATTTGGAATAATTCTACCAATGCTTTATGATGTGTATTTAATATGATGTAGGTCGTAAAAACCATATATATATATATATATTACTGAAGTAGTACTTTGTGAGGAAAACAAGGCCGGACTGTGGGGATCCTGGTTCACGGATAGATCCAAAATGGCCTGCGGAACTGGAGCCGGAATATATGGAGTTAAACAGGAGGTACTCATTGAAAGGCCTCTTAGTGGATACTCCCGGTAATTCCAGGCTTAAGTTTATGCTATAAAGGTCTGCGCTGAGAGAACTTACGTTTTGGCCCTACGAATAGGGAGATATGCATTTTTTCGGACAGAAGGCTCTTGGGGCATGCAGAATTACTGCTTCCCTAGTCAGGGAGTGTAGAGACTCCCTGGAAGGCGCTCTCCCGGGACAATAAAGTGCGGCTGGTATGGGTGCCAAGACACAAGGGGATAAAAGGTAATGAACTAGCCGACCAACTGGCCAGGAATGGAGTGAACACCCCTTTCTGTGGGCCGGAACCTGTTCTGGGGATAGCCAAAAGTATGGCGACAGCGTCTCTTGGGAGAATGGACTCGTAGAAAACATAATTCCAAAAGAATGGAATAATAGAAAACATAAGGCTAAATACTGGGGCAAAACACAGCAAAATGGTTATGCCAGAGCGTATAAAAGAAGAACCAGAAAGACCTTGGGTTTAAGCAGATATCAGGTTTGTCTGATAACAGGCCTGTTTACAGGGCACGGTAGGTTCAAGAAACATCTGCACAAGGTGAGATTGGTTGATTCGGAGTCCTTGTGTAGACTGTGCCAGAAGGAGGAGGAGGAGCCGGCCTCTCACCTGTTGTTTGACTGCGTCGCAGTCGGCAGATTGCGGTACGAGATCTTTGGCATGATGAGACCGGAAGAAATCGTACTTCAAGAAGGACTGGTGGGGAAGGTCTTGGACCTCATGAAGAGGGGAGGATTCATCTACTAGACATTAATGGGTAGGCACAATAAGCCTCAATGGGTAGGCTGCAGTGCCGGGTTAGAGCCCCCCCTGTGTCATTCTATTCTATTGTAAGGAAAAGCATAACATCTACTGGTTCCCCCAGAATTCCCCCCCCCCAAATCAAATTAACCCAAGAAAATGTTACAAATAAAAGTGATAGATATTTATGTATCTAGATAGTATGTAGTATGTATCAAGAAAATCACGGAAAAGTTCCAAAAAAAGTTGCAACTTTTAAAAAAAAAAATTCAAAGATATTTTCCGTGATAGCCTGCTTCTTTTTGAGGTCATCGACCGGTTTCGCGCGTTCGCCCATATTCAGGATGCGTTTTTGTCAAACAGTGTGATAACACAGACTTGCACAGTATAAATTCAGTTTATACACTCTGTATCAACCGTACTTGAGTGTATAGACTGAATTTACTCTGTGCAAGTCTGTATTATCACACTGTTTGGCAAACGTATCCTGATGGTGGGCGGCGAATGCCCGAAACCGGGTGGATGACCACAAAAAGAAGTACGCTGTCATGGAAAATATCTCGTGATGCTTTCCAGCTCTGTGGAACCAACCACAACAAAAAAAATTTTTTTACAATAACATTCGATTTTGCATAAGAAGATTTTGATGAGGTTTTTAAGATTTTTATATAAAATTGACGTTCCTAGTTTTGTTGGGGACTAATAGTAGCACTATCGGATGGTATAATTAACAAATTAAATAAACGTTCTCCTCCCATCCCGCCTATTATATTCATATGTAATGTTAAGGCGAAATTAAATCTTTAGTAAAACATCAATAAATGAAGAAAAAAAATAAATTGTCAAATTAAGAAATTCGAGCTCCTAGTTTTTTCCTAGGATACTTGTAAACAGTTTGAAATCGGTTACGTCAGAATTTGCTGACAGAAAGCTCCACTACAGAGAAAGGATCAGCACTGAACTATGAAAGAAAAAAAAAAATTTATTGTGAGCTCCTATAATGATTAAAATTTGTGTAGAGCTCTTTATATCAGGAGAAATATAGATTGAAAGTTAAAGGCTTGGAGCTCCTATAAAATGGGAATTTATAGTATGATAAATATCTTTAATTGCATGAAAACTATTGAAGAGTTCTAAACCTAGAAAGAATACAGCTTGTCGCTTAAAGTCTTGAGCTCCTATATAACTGAAGCAATATCTAAAAAAAATTTCACATCAAGAAAGAGCCCCTTAACCGAATCATAAGAATCAGCTCAAAGCTCATTACATTTTTTTGAGCGTCTATAAATGATTTAAGAAAAAAAAGTAACGCAGCGTAACAAAGCTTAAAATATAATGACAAAAAAAAAATGAAAACTAGGAAACGTCTTTAAACGAATAAAAAAACAGCTCAAAGCTCACAATATTATTTTGAGCTGCTATAAGTTTTAACATATTTAAAGAGAACTTGCCCGCGCGACAATGTTTAAAAAATTGCTGTTGAATATTTGAGCTTCATTGAGCTCGTTTTATTATAAAAGATCAAGATTTGAGATGTTTAAAAACTCAATTTTTGGTGTAGCCACTATAATAGTTTGGTAGTATTTGCCTGAAGAAAGTTTTCCAAAAATCCTGAACTCCTATGGAGTTTTAACACTATAACTTAACAGATTTGTCCCAAATAAGAAATCAGGGCTTTGTTGGAAAGTTCAGTTTATGGGATTTGACTCAGCAAATTTTGCCATAAAAGCTCTGCTGTCAGAATTTAATTTTGAGCTCAAAAAAAAAATTTATAAATAACCAAAAACCGAATTTATTGAGCGTTAACTTTTTTAGTTTTCTACCAAAATTCTTTCTTTCTCTATCTAACGGTTTCAAGTTTCCACAATTTATGAGCATGCTTCGGTAATCTGGCGAGAAAGAAAAAACCTAATAAAAGCTCACTAAAGCTTGAGCTTAAAGCAGTATATAGTTTTGAGCTCCTATAAAAGGTGAAATTTAAGTTTATATCACGCAACTAAGAGCTCTAATTAAAAAAAAAAAAAAGAGTTCAGTTTAGCTTAAAAGCATTTTAAAAGGTCTGAGCTCCTATAAAATTAAAATTTAAGAAGAATTTGCTATGGAACAAAGCTTAAAATACGATTATGATAATGAAAGACAATAAAGAGCTCTAAATCCTAGTAACAATTCAGCTCTTGAAACTGTCAACCGTTTTGAGCTCCTACAAAACCAAAATTTAAGGAAAGCTTGCCATGCCGACGGGTGATGAAAGAAATTCAACTCCTATAAGGTAAAATATCCAGGAAAATTTGCCGCACGGCAAATGAAAACCTTGAAGAGCTCTAATAAAAATAACAACTTTGGAAAAATTGCGAACTCCTATAAAGCTAACATATCAAGATAATTAGCAACAAGCGAAAATGCTTAAATTTTGGTTGAAAATTAGGATCTGTTTCAAGAGCTATCCCGATTAAGATATTAATTATAATTAGTCTTTTTAGGCCCTGCTCTAAAACTTAAATAATGATGTAGCCACAATTGAGTTCATTAGAGTTTCAACGAAAACAATGATTTAACAACCATTCTTGAATATTAAAGTTCCATAGAGTTGTATAACACTAAGAACTGAGTTGCTATCTGTTATAAATTTAAATATTACTAGGATCAGACATCAATTCGGTAAATTTTGCATACACAAAGCTTTAATATTTGCAGCACGAATACGGTTTTTAAAATTAAAGCTTTATAGAGTCACACCACATAAAAATTATGGATTTGAGTTGTTTCGAATTTAATTTTATTAAAGCGTGTATTAAATTTGATGGATTTATCCGCAAACAAGGTTTCGATAATTTGAGTTCTAAATATGTTTTAATATCAAAGATATAAAGAGCTGTCCAAAAAATGAATAAATCAAAACTTTCAGTTGTTTCAATGTTAAAATTCACGAAAACCCGAATATTTAGTTCGGTAGAATTTTAAAGTTATCGTACAGCAGAATATAAAATATAAGCTTCACAGAACTATACGCTAGTGAAACTGAATTTAAAGCTATCTGAAACTAAAGCTAAATTAAAGCAAGTTTACGGTGATTTTGAGACTACAGGCCAGTTTTGAACGACCACAAATCATAAAACTAGTATCTTCATAAAGCTACATCAAGGCGAACAGTTTGATCGACAAAATTAAACAAAATCCAAGTCAAGATTTAGTAAGTAAGCAGTCATCAAATTCAACTCTTATGCAGCCTAAATTTAAAAAGAATTTTCTCCCCACGTGACACGGCATTAATAGAAGCTATCCTAATGAGAATTTAACTTGAAGTAGTCTAAAACATTTTGAGCTCCCTATAAAGCTAAAAAAATTTAAGAATTTACTGTGGAACAAAGCTTTGAAATATGGTTGAACGAAGGCCAATGAAGAACTTGAATCTAAGTAAGAATTCAGCTTAAATCTAACACAAAAAAATTAAGCACATATAAAGTTTAAAATGTTAAAAAGAATTTGCCGCGCGACTAATTGCGGTTGATAATAAAATCGACCAATTTGGCCTAATCAGTCAAAAAATTTGAGCTCCTTTTAAGTCTAAAATTTAAGAAGTATTTGTCACACGACAAAACTTAAAATGAGGTTGATAATAAAATTTAAAAAAGAGCTCTAATCATAGTAAGAATTCAGCTTAAATCAGACAAAAGCTCTGAGCTCCTTTAAAGCCTAAATTAAAGGAGAATATGCCGTGCCACAAAGCTCAAAATGCGGCTGATAATAAAATTTAAAAAAGAGCTCTAATCATAGTGAGAATTCAGCTTAAATCAGGCAAAAGCTCTGAGCTTCTTTAAACCCTAAAGTTAAAGGAGAATATGCCGTGCCACAAAGCTTAAAATGCAGTTGATAATAAAATTTTAAAAAGAGCTCAAATCATAGTAAGAATTCAGCTTAAATCCGTCAAAAGCGCTGAGCTCTATTCATGCCTAAAATTCAAAGAGAATGCCGTGCGGCAAAGGTTAAAATGCAGTTGATGATTAAATTTAAGAAGAGCTCCAATTTAAGTTAAGAATTCGGCCTAAATCATTCAAAAGTTTTGAGCTCCTTTAAAGCCTAAAATTAAAGGAGAATATCCCGTGCGACAAGGCTTAAAATGAGGTTGATAATAAAATTTATAACGAGCTCCAATTTAAGTTAAGAATTCGGCCTAAATTAGTCAAAAGTTTTGAGCTCTATTAATGCCTAAAATTCAAGGAGAATTTGCCGCGCGACGAAGCTTAAAATGCGGTGGATAATAAAATGTATAAAGAGCTCTAATCTAAGTAAGAATACAGCTTAAATTAGTGAATAGTTTTGAGCTCTTTTAATGACTAAAATTAAAGGAGAATTTGCCATGTCATAAAGCTATAAATGTGTTTAATAGTAATGCTTATAAACAGCTCCTAACCTTCAGCTTAAAAAGTGCAAAATTTAGTCAAAAAGTTGGAGCTCCTTTTTGGGCTGCTTTAAAACTGAATAACCTAGGTAAGGACTAATTAATTTCAGTACATCTTCCAGCAAAATCAAGCTCAATAGTTTGGCACCCAAAATGGGGAAATCAAGATCAAATCAAGTTCGTGAGTTAACTTAAAATTTTATCACAAAGAAGTTTTAATATTTTGAGTTTCTATACAGTTTCTTAATATTGAAACAATACAAATAGTTCTTTTTATTATTTTTTTTTATTTAAGGCGCGTCAACATCTATGGTCATTTAATTCAATTCAATTTAAATTCGAAGTAACTAAAAAAAGCTTAATTTCTCTCACTTAGGACAGCTCAATTTTGTAACAACTTAAAGTTAATTTCATAAAATTTTGGACAACTCATCATTGGAACTTAAATATTAAATTAAAAAACAAAACTGTCATTGGAGCTTCATTGCGGTAAACTCTTCTAAACTTAATAAGCGCTCAATTAACATTTAAGTTTTAAAGTAGCTTAAAAAAAAAATCTTACTTACGATTTGCTCTTCAATAGTAGCTTTTAATTTTTCAAAAAAAAACCGTTTTGTAAACTTTATTGTACGGCTACAAAAATGAAATTCAAAAATGTTGAGTGTTTTAAGTTGAATTTCTTCTCAGTGTCAGTGTAGGAGCTTTTTAAAGATTTCAATATCAATCATAAATTTTTAAGCTTCGTTTGTGCCATAAATTATTAATTAAGTTTTTTTTTTTAACTTTATAAAAGCTCAGAGAAATCTTTTGGATAGTTTTAAGCTGTATTCTTTCCTAGATTGAAGCTCTTTCCATGTGCTCTTTTATTTCTAATTTTAGAGCTCTATATTTTAGTTTAGATTAGACCTATTCAAGAGCTGTTCTATTAACCAAATTTAGAATGGCAAATATTTCTTTTAATTTTAAGAGCATTACAAGAAGCTTAAACAAAATTTTTTTCAGTGATTTAAGATGATTTCTTAAGAGTTAGATTAGAGCGTTTTTTTTTTTAATTTTATTATCAACCACACTTTAAGTTTTGTCGCGCACATTCTGGGCTATTTTTTTTTTAAATTAATCTGTCGGATTACAATTACAAAATTTGGAACAACTTAATTTAGAGCTTTATATTTCCCAGGAACATAAATAATTTTTTACGGGAAAAATTTAGCCGTATTAATATCATAATTAGTATTCAGCAACTCAATCTGATTGTTGTGTGGATGTGTGTGTCTTAGAATAACTCTATAGAGCTCAAAAAAAATCAAGTACTATTAAAGTTCAAAATATTAAAAAAATTTGATGTGATTAAAATTAAATTTAAAATGTGAACATTTTAATAGCCATTTTGAAATATGATTTCTATAAAATTTTTGGGATAGCTTTATTGCAAGAAATTTATTGTACTTATCTTAAAGCCAAAACTTTAGGTGGTTGAGGGGAATTAAGCTAAATTTCAGCCTTACATGGGGACACAAGTTTTTTTCTGTAAAGTATTCAAAATCTGGCAATACTGCTTTTTTTTAAAAAAAAAATGACAACTCTACAGACTTCCAAAAACCTTAATCAAACAAAGATTCGAATTTGATAAGGAAAATTCGAAACCTAGTCTTTAAGTTGCAAGGATACTACAATTTCCCAGCAAAAAGACGAAAAAATCTACGGGTACAAAAGCTATTGAAAAAATTTAATGATCCCAAGTTCTATAAAGATAAAATTTGTAAATAAAGCCGTAATTGTTAAGTCTTAACTTGAATTAAAAAACCCTCCCTTCCAAAAAAGCTCAATTTTATACACCTAGGATTAAAAATATTGTAGCACCTATACCAATGTTGTCATCACAAAATAAGTGAAAAATTATCAAAGTTTTTGAGTGGCTTTAAACTTGTAAGTATAGGGGATTGAAGAATGATTTTTTGAATTATCTGAAAGGGTTTTTTTCCCTAAATAAAAAAAAACAAAACCTGAATAGAGTTGTCTTAAGAATTAGGTTTATGGTCGTTGTAAGATTGAATTTTTCCCATTTTTTGATTAATAAAAGAAAGCGCTAATAATATAAGAGCTTCAATGCTAAATTCCTCAATATTTAGGAGTTCTATATCAAGAGCTGTTATTTCCCCCCCAAAAAAATCAGCGAATGATTTGGCTTTGAATTGTTTTAATGACTGAATATTTACGGATAAGAATTATTAAATGCCATGAGTGTTTTTGGTTCTATAGAGTTGTCTAAAATTAAAAACAAAATTATTATCTAGTTCAAGGTATTTAAAAACCTTAAAAATGATTCTCCCGATAGTAGTTTATGTTTGAAGCTCTAATTAGAGTTTTATCTTTTTTCTAGCTGTTAAACTTAATCGCAGAAAAAAAATCCGTAATGTTAAGCAGCAGTAAACCAAAGTTTCACATAATATTAGAAGCACTTCACCAAGAGTTATCCATTGAGTTGATTTTTATAAGTTTAAATTTCTCGTATAAAAACAAAACCTATCTACTTGGGAGGATTTTCCCCCAAGAATCAAGCAATTTATCAAATTAATTTCTAAGTTTATGATATTTTTACAACTTAAAAAAAGTCAATAAGTACACTAAAGTTCCCCGATTATGATAATAATAATAATAATTAAAAAATTTGTTTACTTACTGTGCGTAGCATCTGACATTTCATGCAATTCCCTTTTTACTGGTGATATTGTCAGAGCACGATGGTTGACAATCAGTGATGGTACAATTCTGTGATGCATAGCTTTATCTATTTTTGTTTTTGTATTTTTTTGGTAAATTTGAGTGTTTTTTAAATTGTTTTTTTATTGTATTGTATCCAAAAATGTAAATGTCTTATTCAGTAAACCCCCCCCAAAAAAAAATTAAAAAAAAAAAAGTAACTAAAAATTTCAATACAGCAATATAGAATTTTTTTTTTTTAAATACACCCTGTGGATTTATGTTTTTGAAAACACTAATTTTTTTTTAGTAATATTAGTTTAAAAATTCACTAAGTAAACTTTTTGAGTTTTACCAATTAAACAAAATAATTAAAAAAAAAAAAAAAAGAAAAATTAAAACCGATACACAACCATACACACGGATCGAATCTCACCGGCTTACTGAACTTAAAAACATGTAGCTACGTAGTGGGGGTAAGTTTACTGGCCGTAGTGGTGGGGATAAAACAGTGCACAAATACTGGCTGTTGTACCCCACTCTCTAAATCTATGTTCTTGGCTTGGGACACCTTAAAATTCATATTCAATTGTATTAAAATAAAAATAAAATTAAAAAAATAAATAATAAAAATATATTTTATTTATTTATAATTATATATATATTTTTTTATTATCTCTTACTCCTTTGTAAGAGGAAATATTTGGCGATTGTGTCAATATTTCCACTGGAAATACGTAATCTTGAAGTCCCCTGAGTTTGTGTGTGTGTGTGTGTGTGTGTGTTAACAGAATATCTCAAATAATATGAAAAGTAGCCTGGGAAGTTCAAGCATGGTATACCATCTAAATATTAAACAGTAGGTTTGTTCAGGCAGTCTACGTTGCTCATTGGTGGTCCAGTCAGGGCTATTAGTTGAGACGTTGCTATATCTTTCACGGGGGACCGACCACTTTCAGATCTTCAAGAAGTATATCTGGTTGGGGATCCTTTACTGGTCATTGTGGTTTAAGGAGACACCACTAAGTAATGGGGCTCATACCAGGATCCCTTAGATGTAGATTGTTGCAGCGGATATACATGAAAGACATATTGTGCCTCCTCGGAGCCTACTCAGTGCACTGCCGGCCTCCAAGCAGGGTTCTTTAGCTACATCACAGGGACAGTGAGTTGTAGAGGCTCCTAGGAAAAGAAAATCTAAGGGCAGCATGCTGGATTCGAACCTGGGACCTCCGCTTTGCTAGTCCAGCGCGCTACCAATGAGGTAATCCCTTCCTTCTCCCTTAGCTTACGCCAATTAAGTATGCACGGAGACCCTAGTTTGTCCTAGGTATGCACGGAGATCCTTGTCTGTTAAGTATAGAGTGTATGTAGTCTTAAGTGTATTATCGTACTGTTCTGACGAAGTGCATGAAGGATTGAGCTGTGGTAACCCGTGGGGTCGCTACTCCCCAAGTAACTGCCTGTAACAGACACTCCTTGCGGGTGAAACCACAATGCTTTCCAGTAAGGGATCTAACCAGAGTGAAAGACATAGCCCTTGTCCGGACTACCCCCACCCCAATGAGCATCTTGGATTGCCGACAACAACCCACGATGCTAATCCATAAGGATGAATCCTGTAACGCTATCCATGTGACTGCGGAAGCTTGACAGAAATATGCCTAATGACACTGCCAACAGGCAGGCCCTGGGACCACCAATGAAAGGGGTTCCTAATTTGGCAAACCTATCCATCTCCTCAGTCCCATATAAACTGGTACCCAGGACTAGAAGTATATCCTTCAAAGAAGAAAGCTCTTCCAAGTCTATTACTATGTGTAGATGATAGAATGATACAATAAACTGAAATAACACTTTAGAGGAAAACCTAACGTCACCCAATACCCCCCCCAAACCCTTAAATGAATTCCCCCCCCAAAAGTGTTTCAATTAAAAGTATTTTAGTTAATAATATACCAAGTTCAAAGTAAAAAAAATCATTAAGGGCAATTTTCGAAAATCGATGAAAGTTAAAAAAAAAAAACTTTTTCGAACTCAGGGGACCTCAAAACATTTTTATATCCGGTGAAAACTCATATAAAAAGAAATCGTAAAAAAAACAACGGATAAATCTATTTAGTAAAGTGATACTTCCGGTCATAGATTTTTTTTTTTGACAGACACACACACAACTTTCCGGGCTCACCTAATAGTGATAACACAAATGGATAGGTGTCAAATTTTGTTACTTCTGTGGCGAATTTTTCCTCACTTTCTGAGATATATATATTTTCAAATTTAATGTTCAAAAGTACGATATAAGAGAATTTTGAAACACTTATACAACTTTTACTTACGACGTTTACCAGTAATTAACAGTTAGCAGGGATGGATTGGCTCAGTGGTAGCGCGCTGGACTAGCAATGCGGAGGTCCCGGTTTCGAGGCAGCTGCTGCCTGAGATTTTTTTCTTCCTAAGAGCCTATTACAGCTCACTGTCCGTGATGGATCCCCGTGTAGGTCCTGGGTAGAATAGGCCTACGGTATGCCCTGCCTGTCGTAGGAGGCGACTAAAAGGGAGACCCTGCACTGGACAAGTCGTATCTTCTAATAAGATATGTAGTCCTTGGTGTGGAAAGTAAAATCTAGTTGTGTCACTCTTACTTCAACAACTAGAGACATTTTGGCGTAGGCTTGTGGCGAAGCCATCGCCCACCCTGCGGGGTGCAATCAGCCTCTGGCTCTCCAGGTTGGGGGTTCCCTACCCCAACCCATCCTGATCCTTTCCCTTTGCAGGGTTGCCTGCAAGTTACCTGGGTTACTGAAACCCCTGTGCTTGAGGCAATGGACAGGTATCAGTAGATGGACATTAGATCCATCGGGCGTGTGATCAGTCACGCTAGCTCGTTAGAGTTGAAATACTGAACTACGGGCGCAAGCTACTTTCCAAGCCAATTGCTTGTAATTGAGGTAGGATTCGTAGTGGCCGTGGTTTAACCAATAACTCTTAATGACCGAGGTCATGAGTTGTGCGGTAGGAGACTCGTAATATAAAATTAACCCCGGAGCCAGCCCATTGCTGGAAGCACATTTGCTGGGTGTACGCGGTTCACCAGAGCCTGCTAGAGAATGCCTTCTCTAGCTTCTGGTAGCGGAGTGTGACCACGTTGTGGCATCACTCTGCGCGCTGGTTGAGTGTATCTCAACCTGCCCTTAAATGGGTCAAGCGTGGGAGTGCTTCGGCACTTCTGCTATGGTCGGGCACTGCAGTAAAAGTCCTTCCATGGTGGTGACATCCCCTTCTTGTTAAACGATCCCGTTGCTTGTAAACCCGAAAGGGTAGGTACGGTCTAGAAAGATCCCTTGAAGTACCAGGAGGAAAAGGGGTATACGGAGAAGAATGTTCGGTGATGGAAGTGTTGTCTGTAACGAGAGAACACTGTCCGAAGGCCGGCAGTGCACTGAGTAGGCTCCGAATTTTGGGCTAGCTATAGAGGCCCAGAAGGGCTTTGGATAGCATAGAGGGCTTGGTCCCTCCCCACAGGCAATAAAAATTAAAAAAAAATTATTAGTTAGTAATTAACAAATTTTATAGTTTGTAGATGGTAGGGAAATCATATAATCAACTATGATAGCACTTAAGAAAAAAAACATAACCCCCATCACTCCCCCTCCCCCCAAAACCTCCCTTAAATGAATTTTCCCCCCAAAAAATGTTTAAAATATAAGTTGTAGCACTTCGTATGTATAGTTGTTATACTGCGTTTCAAAAAAATCGTTGGAACCATTTTTGAGAAATTCAGATAAAACTGAAAAAAAAAACATTCAGTAAAGTGACATTTTTGGCTGAAAATCACTCCTTTTTTTGGACTCAGGGGACCTCAAAAATATATACTTCCGGTGAAAACTAGATATAGATAAATTTGACAAGATTACAAAACCGTAATTCCCAATTTTCTTCAAAAAAAAAAAATGGGTATTCTAATCATTGCTTCTAGTGTGTATTAATTAATATTAAATAGGTGGAAGAACCACATATAATGTACTGTAATATTACTTTCAAGGAAATCTGTATGTTATTGAATCAGATAATTTTCTCCTTGCGGGAAAAATCTAGTGTGAAACGCCCATACGATTTTTTTTTATTTTAATTTAAGGCGCGGCAACATCTATGTTCATTGGCGTCCGAAGCCTTCTCTCATTGTCATTACAGTACAACACTGTCCATCACCGGACCGGACAGTGATCTGTAGAGAAGCTCCTAGGAAGAAAAAAAATCTAAGGGCAGGGCAGCACAGCTGGACGCGAACCTGTATCCTTCGCGTGGGTAGTCCAGTACGCTAACCACTTAGCTATTCCCTTCCCTTCACAAGATTTGCGATTTAATTTTTCTCTTACATTTTGATTTATTTACATTTTTATTTTTAATTATTTTTCTCTTCAAAATTTTACGTATTTATTTTAACATGATAATAGTGGCGGTGGGTGGGTGGGGGGAATAAGTACCAACTTATTAATCTTGGCAGGTAGAGAAGGCGATTTAATTATATTATGGCCCAATAGAGCGATCGAAATACCACTGAACCAAACTAAATACGTTTTTATCTATGCAGCAAGCATACCAAGTTTAAAAAGGGAAATCTTTATAATCGTTTTCGACAAATTCCCCCACCCCCACCTCCACACTCAAAAAAAAAACTCAAAAAAACCTATTCTGTAAACTCGTACTTCCACGGTTTACCAGTTTTTTTCTTAAAAAATTGGGAATTCTATCAATGCTTCCCTGTCTAAGTGGTAAAACCATTTTATTTTACTGAAGTGGTAGGCCCGCAAGGAGGGGTGTCTGTTGCATGCACCCTATGGGTTTACCAAAGTTCAGTTACTCCATGCACTTTGTCAGAACAGTACACGAATACACTTAAAACTACATTTGACTCTACACTTGACAAGCACAAACACGTACACAAAGTAGGGTATCCGTCCATAGTTAATTGGTGTAAGCCAAGGGAGAAGGAAGGGATTAGCTCAGTGATAGCGCGCTGGTCTAGCAACGCAGAGATCCCGGGTTCGAATCCAGTTCTGCTGTCCTTAGATTTTCTCTTCCTAGAAGCCTCTACAACTCATTATCCCAGTGATAGGCAGCGTTGTCTGTAACTAGAGAAACACTGCTCTGGAAGCCGGCAGTGCACTGAGAAGGCTCCGGGCTGGCACAATAGATCTTTCAGGACGTAGTGCAATAATCCCCCTACAACAATCTATAATCTACTGACTAAAATGGGTATCTCAGAACCGCTCGCCACTTCCGTTCCCAACACTTTCGGTTTTTTTTCACTTTTGAGGTCATGTCAAATTTTTTATTGCCCTCTTAGTTTTGTTGGAAATTATTATGTATTCTACCGAGATCCCCTTGAATACGCAAAGTTTTCACAGGAAGTTGCAAACTTGATATTCCATTTAAATACTTACTACCAAGAGATATCCTGGACATGATGATTTTTTCTCAGACTGCGGATTTAAATCCCCCGGTTTTTTCCGGATGATTTAACCCGGAAATAGCTTTTCTTTTTCTTTCTTTTTTTCTTAAGTTTTTCGTAAACAGTTCCAGGGGATTTGTTATGAAACTTCGTATAATATCAAACTTTTCATTTCATACATTTTTCCGGAAAAAAATTGATTTTGGGGGTGAGGGGGGTTCTAAAGGGAAGAGTAAAAGTTTATGGTTTCCTTTAAGGTACTACTTCAGTATAAAATATATGGTTTTTTAAAAAGATAGATTGAATTCCAAAATTTGAAAAAATCCATTACCCAAAGATTCACCTTTATAGAATATTTTTTTGAGTTTATTTTGGGGGGGGGGATTTCTCGTAAAAAGGATACAACGATTTCCGTTTAAATTTGGGAGAATGCTTGCTGCATAGATAAGAAACGTATCACTTTTCTTACTTTCTCTTACTCCTAGTAAGTAAGAGGAAGTATTGTAATCGTGTCAAATTTTCGATATCGAGATTTCACCGGAAATATCCGTTTTGAGGTCCCCTGCGTCAAAAAATGTGGTTTTTAGCAAATGGTGTGTGTGTGTGTGTGTGTATGTGAACAGCATAGCTCAAAAA
>JAAEAF010008619.1:0-27624 GCA_011037195.1 Triatoma infestans
TGTCCGGAGGCCGGCAGTGCACTGAGAAGGCTCCGGGCGCTAATAACTATAGATGGTGACGCGCCTCAAATTAAAAAAAAAAAAATATGGTGGTCGGAATTTTACTTGTATAGCTGAGCGGCCTTATGTGAATCGCTATAATGTTAAAACCAAGAAATCTTATGCAAATTTAAGTTTAAACTAACTGACAGATCTCCAATATCCCACTAAAAATCAATTTTATCAGAAAAATATTCCAAATCAAAGTCATACGCTTCTATCTGTGCAGCAAACATTACATGTTAAAGAAAAATCGTAATCGTTTACGAGAAAATTAAAAAAAAAACAACTCAAAAACCAATTGTGTAATACATTGTACTAAAAAAGGTAGTTTAGAGGGAAAAGGCAACGCTACTGTCACCCCATGACCCCCAAAAAAATCTATCTTCCCAAGAAAATGTTTCAAATAAAAGTGATAGGCATTTACATTTGTTTAGCATACAAAGTTTAAAGAAAATTGTAAGAGTCGTTTTCGAGAAAATCACGAAAACCTAAGCTTCAGATTCTTGTAACTATAGAAGATTCTTCTCGACCGTTGCTTGTATGAAGGAAAAAAGGATCGTGAGTTTCGGTCTTTTTTTTGAAATAAAATAAAAAAACTTAAATTCATGCCAACGTTTTACCGGGACAACATAATATTGTCTTTTCAAGGCATAAAAAAAATTAAAAAAAAATTAAAACTATTATTAATCTTTAAAACATTCAAAATTTGAAACCTTATAATTAAAATATTTGTAAATAAAAATTGAGAACACTTCATCAACACAGAGAATAGTGAACAAAAAAAGCCATTCTCGTTCATTTTTTTGTTCACTATTCTCTGGTTGTTGAGGTGTTCTCCACTTTTTATTACAAAAAGTATATATACGTTTTCAATTTTTTGATAGTTGTTTTAAAATTATTTAATTAGTTTTTTAATTTTTTTTTATTTTATGCCTTGAAAAGACAATATATTTGTCGAAACGTTGGCATGAATTTAAGTTTTTTTATTTTATTTCAAAAAAAAGACCGAAACTCACGATCCTTTTCCTTCATTCTTGTAACTTTTCGTTTTTGAGATATTCTGTTAAAACACATATAGACCATGCGCTAAAGATATTTTTTTCCAATTCAGGGGATCCTACACATGAATTTCCGGTGTCAATGTCGTATATCTGGCACGATCGCAATATTTTCTCTTAGTAGGAGTAAGAGAAAGTAAAAAAAATCTGGTGTTAAATACACACACAACTTTCTCTTACTGAATTCTAAAAACTTGTAATTGACAAAATTTATAGTTAGTATACTAAATTTAATGAAATTCTCGATGTTTTTTTGGAGAAAATTGGGAAAAATGAAAAATTGTTCAGTAAAAACGCTCTACCGATTTACTAATTTTCTTAAAACTCTGAATTTTGGCAACCTATTTATTTCTAATTAATTTTTGTTTAGATGGTAGAATTGTATAATCAATTAAGATAGCATTTTTAGAGGAAAACATAACCCCAACTTTCCCCCAAAAGCCCTACATCTTATTTCGGAGGAATCTTTCAAATAAAATTTTTAGCTATTTATTGTATAGTTTAGACATTTCTAATTTTAGTAATTGAGTTTTCAACGGATGTATTATGTTTTGAAGATCCCTGTGTGTGTGCGTGGGTGGGTGGGTGGGGGGTCAGCATTATCCTGTGTGCGCGCGTGGGGGGTCAGCATTATCTCCAAAACAGAAAACTGCAGAAATCTGAACTTCAATGTATTGAATGGAAATATATATATATAATATACAATACTTCAATATATTGTAATGTTTGATAACCCGTGTGCAATATTAAGACATGTCTCCTCCCTTCCCTACCTTCCTACCACTAGCTCTCAGAGGGGAAACTAAAGAGAAGTATATGGGCATTAGAAGGAGAAATTAATGAGAGTAGGGGCTAGTCCAGCCGCCCGCTTAAAAATGGTACCTGGCTGCTCATACAAACGCCATTTGAAGAACCACCAACGTTCAACGACCATCGTCTCACACCGTCACTCTGCCAATTAGGTCTGCCACTCTCGAATGTCATGCTACCATACTCTCACTGTAAATTATACAATGTAAAGTCCTAGCAGTACTTATATTCTCGTATATCCTTTATAAATGTATTATATTAATTTCAGAAAGATGAAGCAGATACATTTTATGGTCCTCTTCATAGTTGTAGTAACTAAAGGAAATACTGCAAGTACAAAACTGAAAGAAGTATTTTCTTGGAAGGAATTAGATTATAAATATGAAGACGAACTTTCAAGGAATATATCTATAGAGAATAGGGAATTCGTACCATCCCATAATCTGCCACTGGGCCTGGAAATTTGGAATGATAAAGTCTTCATTACTGTACCTCGATGGAAATCTGGAGTACCTTCTACGCTCAACTATGTATTAAAGAATGGTATGTATTTTTCACTATTTTTTAATAAGAAATGAGAAATTTAAGTGTTTTGCGCTAAATAGGCCACTATATCACAAAAATTGTCTCATTGCTTTCTCTTACTGCAATCAAGGAAAATAAAAGTTTTGAGGTTCATTAAGTACGAGAATAAAAAGATGTTTTCAGCGAATGGTCGTGTGTGTAAACAAAATATCTTAAACAAGAACAATCCCAGTTAAGTTCAAACTTCGTATTCCGTTTAGGTACTACTACTACATTCAGAGACATTTTCCGTGATAGCCTGCTTCATTTTGTGGCCATCGACCGTTTTTCGGCGTTCGGCCATCTCAGGATTGCGTTTTTGCAGACAGCGCTGAACCTCGAAACCGTTCGATGGCCACAAAATGAAGCAGGCTACCACCGGAAAAATTCTCCTGATGCTTTCCAGCTCTGCGGAACCAACCACCACAACTACTACTACATTCATCCCTATGGATTTCAGTGGGTTGTCGGCAATCTTATTGGGGACCCGTACAGGGCTAATAGAACTGCGGTCTGCAATCTGCGAACAGATTTATCAACAAAATATTTACCAGAAAAGTACTCTCAGGTATGTGAATTGCTTGTCAAAATTTAAGGGCTTACCTTGCCAGAATATTATTAATAAATCTGGGTGCCATGCGGAATGAGTATCTACGTCCCTCGGTAGTAGTGTAACATTTAGTCTTGTACATAATAAATCTATCTACCTATCCAGCTGTAGATCAGCTATCAGAACAGCTGTAGTTTCGTCTGGAACCTAACCTATGTGACTTTTATCTCCCTAATTAATATCCCCCAGAAGTCTGCCGGTTTGTCTACACTATCCTAAAATATCTTTTAGCTCCAACCCTCTCAGGCAATCCCGCGAGAGTGATGCCCTCCCAAATACACGAAACCTAGTATCAGCGAAACCTAGAGCCATCCGAATAGCAGCAAATAATACCGTTACCCACCTCCATTAGCTTTTTGAAGGTATTCTCCCCTAAACTACTGATGCTAATCTCATAAAACCCTCTCAAATCCCCATTTCTTGCATGTACATTACTAACAGTGTTTACTTCTAAATCATGCAATAAGTATTCTAGTTTTTCTATACAAAATTCAAATCTGCGGTTGGCGGCCAATAAAAGTTACCTCAATAAACTTGTCATGTTCAGTGCTAAATTTTACAATGATATACAAATTATTAAATTCAAGTAACTCTACATTATTTATTGAATTATGAATTAAAATTAATAAGCCACCACTCGCGCAGCCTTTTTGTCTTTTCTTTTACGTTGCAGAATTGAACAAATTATATTAGATACTCTTAAATAATTTGGCACCTTTATTTCAATTACTGTTAACCAAGTTTCTACAAAACAAATGATTTTAAAACTTTTCATTGTTTCTTGTTCTTTAAAATCTAAATTGTTGAGATTATTGTAACCATCCAAATTCCAAAAACCTATTTTTTTTTTAACTTATCTATTTTTTAGACATACCTACATATTTTACGATTACCTCTTTAATTGATATGTATTGGTATCTAGAATGTGCTTTCTTTGCTATGAGGAGTCCGCCTTCTCTCTAGAAATTGCCTCTAAATCTATTGGATTCGAATCTCCCAACGAAGGTTTCTATAGACCTGAACTTTCTTAAAGGTGAGATTTTTCGAGCGTCTCTCCTTTTCTTCGAAATTCTGGGTTACACTTCTTTCAGGGGTAGCTTTCTTAATATTTTTGATATTTTCGTTTTTCTTAATTTCACTATTTTCCCCTTCTATATTAGGATCTTGTGGCCGGATTACAGACTGTAGTGTAAACACTCTCGCTCTTATTTCTTCTGGGTAGTCAATTGTGATACTAATGTCAGGATCTTTGACATTTTTAGTCCCTCTAAGAATTTCTATTTTTTGCCAGAATGAGTTTAATTTCAACAAGATGGGCCTTTTACCTTTTATTTTGCCCATGCGGAATGAGTATCTACGTCCCTCGGTAGTAGTGTAACATTTAGTCTTGTACATAATAAATCTATCCATCTATCCAGCTGTAGATCAGCTGATCAGAACAGCTGTAGTTTCGTTAGGTTGCTCTTCCACGTTAAATATAATTAAGTTGTTTGTACTCTGCATACTATTAATTTTTTTTATTTCAACATCGTTACCATGCAATTGGTTACAAGTATCCGTTTGTACATTTTCAAATTCTGTAATTCTATTTTTCGTACATTCCAATTGCACTCTATATACTTCAAATTACTCGTTACCTTTTTTAAATATCAGCGTGAAGTTCTCTTATTTAAGCTGCAACGTCTTCTAGTTTTATTTTGGATGACATTTTCTTATTCGTTAAACAGCTTCCAAAAATAAATTACGTTACAATTCAGGGCAAATTTATCTCCAAATAGGTAACTTTTACTTCAAGATTTTGAAAAGAAAAAAATACTATAATTCAGAAAGCTTCAACAGATGTCATTTATAAAGAGCCTCGAGCTTTGTTAGAAATTCGTACAGATAAACAAACTTTACCTCCTAAGTAGCGCACTAACTTAAATTATTAAAAAGGGAAAACGGCTCGATAGAAATTAATAAAATATCAATATTAAATTACAACTGTTTATCTGTGGGTATGCAAAAAAATGATAACAATCCAACGTTTACAAAAAACTTTTTACTAAGATACACACAATGTGTTCGCTAGCACAGCATACGAAGGTCAGGCAAAATCCATCAAGCGGAAGTGCGACTTTACTCAATAGTTTTTTACAGTGTAGTATACAAAATACTTATCTCTTTTATTTGAAACATTTTTTGGGGGGTTCTGGGGAACAGTAACGTTAGAAACAGAATTCCAAATTTGAAGAAAATCGGTTAATCAGAAGGGCCACTTTACGGAATAGGTTTTTGAGATTGGTTCAGACAGCGTCGTGAACGCTCGAAACCGGTCGATGGCCACAAAATGAAGCAGGCTACCACGGAAATGTCTCTGATGCTTTCCAGCTCTGCGGAACCAACCACCACAACTACTACTACATTCATCCCTATGGATTTCAGTGGGTTGTCGGCAATCTTATTGGGGACCCGTACAGGGCTAATAGAACTGCGGTCTGCAATCTGCGAACAGATTTATCAACAAAATATTTACCAGAAAAGTACTCTCAGGTATGTGAATACCTCAGAGTACTCTCAGGTCGTTTCTCAAAAACGACCACAACGATTTCCTTTAAACATGGAATGCTGACTGCACAAATATAAACCTATCACTTTTATTTGAAACATTAAAAAAAAAATAGATAGTTTTGCTGAATTTTTATGGTAATTACCAATGGGTCCAAAGCTCATGAAATGTAAATTGATGTTCAAATTACGGAAATAACGTATCAAGCAAAACACATGGTTTAAGTCGTGGATACAGGTTACAAAAAATAAATAGAGAGCTATTGCCAACTTTTACCCAGTATTTTCTTTTTGCATAAAAAATCAAAATTAGGAATAAAAATAATTGAGTCTTATATAAGATCGCAAGATTCCGAATTCTTATGACTTAATTGATACAATTCTTAACAATATATTTGTTATGGAAATACCATAAAAAGTATTTTGTTCTGCATCTGTCTATCGAGGGTTTCACCCCTCCCACGGCCACCCCTAGTGGCTTCACAAATGCGCGTTCGAGAAATGAAAACAAAATAACCCCCCATCAGTCCAACAAGTACACGCTCGAGTCACTGATCTGTATGGAATCTAGCTCTTTTTTTTCTGACAGATATTAATAATAAAATTTACTTACATTATAACGGCGTTTCCTCAAGGCTATAAATTAGTATGATCACGGTTAAGTATAGATTTTAATTTTTTTTCCCAAATACTTTCAAAATAGATACTGACCTGATGTTAAAATGAAAAATGTAGATTGCACTATGAGGAGCTATTCCCGACTTGGACCGAATTTTCTTTCTAATATTAATTAATTTTGTATATAATATTTATTACATTGAAAGAAAGAATAGTGTAAAATTTTGATCAGGGCTTCTGAGTCCGAAAAAGTAGTTTTCAGAAACTGTTCTATGAGCAGTTTTGGCACGAGACACGGTGCTGGTAATATCTAATTATCATTACTCTGTTTAAACTATTTTTTTAAACTAATACTACTACAGTTGTATAAAAAGTTTATTTTTGGCGCATTTTGTAGAGAAAGTATTTGGTGATACAAAGTGTTTTTTAAAAGAAATTATTTCTTTTTGTTAAAAAAGTAAAATAAGAATTAAAATTCTGTAATTAAACATGGGATTGAAAGGTAAACAAAGTGATAACAGTGATCAAGTGAGAGAGAGGTGATGAGAGTGGGGGAACGCAAACCGAGAGAAGTGGTGCGACTAGTGCTCTGTCTGCTGGTAATACTGGCCCGTTAGCTGTTGTACTTAGCAAGTTTCAAGTTATTTCACGACAGTTGAAGGCGAAATAAAAATTATTCTGACTGAAAATGGTGAGGCTATCAACGCCGTTACCACAAATTTACAAGAAGCTGTCTCTCTCTTGAAAGAAAACTTTCGAAAAATAAATAAATAAACTGACAAATAAAAAAGAATTTTAGAAAATTAGTTAATTGAGTCATTAAGGCAAGATGTAAATAAGTATTCAATCCATATTTAATAATATGATGAAAATCTCTAATTTGTTTCCATTCCCTGATGAAAATTTATATAATACGTATGAAAAAATTTATCAGCTGGTGAAATTTGAAGTTAAGGATTGGCAGATTCATACAATTTCTTGTCTCAGAGCATGTCATGATAAGAATTCACCCCCAATTATGGTGGTTAGATTTGTTCGCAATTCAGACAAGGTCAAATTTTTGAAATTAAAAAATAAGAGAGAAATCAGAGACATTTTCCGTGGTAGCCTGCTTCGTTTTGTGGTCATCGACCGGTTTCGGGCGTTCGCCCATCTTCAGGATGCGTTTTTCAGACAGTGTGCCAACACAGACTCGTACAGAGACTTAGTTTCACACTAACTGAGGTAGTGTTTTAAATACTAAACTCTTAAACTAGGTAAAGGGATGGGTGTTTTCCCACCCATCTGGCCACATCCCTTTACCTAGTTTAAGAGTTTAGTATTTAAAACACTACGTCAGTTAGTGTGAAACTAAGTCTCTGTACGAGTCTGTGTTGGCACACTGTCTGAAAAACGCATCCTGAAGATGGGCGAACGCCCGAAACCGCTTGATGACCACAAAACGAAGCAGGCTACCACGGAAAATGTCTCTGATGCTTTCCAGCTCTGCGGAACCAACCACCACAACAAATAAGAGAGAAATGCTTACTACTGATCTAGAGGCCACTGCAAATTAATTGCCCATTTTGTCTCTGAATATTTATCACCATTTAAATTACGTACATTTCAACAAGCAAGAGAGTTGAAGGCTAAGACAATTTATGAATTCGTTTGGTCAAGAAATGGACAAATTTACGCTAGGAAGAGCTCAAATTGACTAGTAATTATTATTCGCTCACTGTCAAATTTAGAAAATCGTCATGCTGAAGAAGCAACGTATTCTTAAAGTGAAAGTTCTTCTCAAGAGTCAGACTGATTATATAGGTGTTTTTCACTGATGCCTCTCTAGAACAGGAAAAGCCTGCCAAAACCAGGAAAAGGTAGCTGAAGTCCCGTAAGCAGTTGCGTTCGCTAGATAATTTTTTAGTACGAAGAAGCAAGTGTTAAAAAGAAATAATACTCCACAAATTAAAAAACTTGGTTTTTGGAATCTTCATGGGTTTAGTGGGTCTTTATAATTTAAGAAATAATGAAGTTGATACCCTAATTAAATATGCAAGTGTTGTGCTTTTGTGAAACATGATTGCTTAGTGATTAGTTTAATATACCGTATTTCCTAAAGGATTATGATATGTGCTTAATGAAAGCTTCTAAAAGTCTTTGTAAAAGGAAGGTCTAGTGGGGGATAGCCATTTGTTATAAAAGAGGTATTTTTATTGAGGTAAAAACTTTTATATTTAAGAATTACTTTCTTTGCATTAGTTTCAAAACCAAAAGTGAAAGCCTCTTTATTGGTATTATATATTTGAAACCAGGATCTAATGATGACCATTATGTTGATTTATTTTGTGAAGAATTAACTAATTTATTATTAATTTGTGACAACTGCCATTTGGTACTAGGAAGGGATTAGAATTGTAAGCTGGGAGATTTAAATACCTTAGATGAAGAAATATTTATTGATACTAGGTTAATTAGTAAACGATTTACTATTGATTTATAAATTGATATTCGAGGTTTAAGGTTTATTGAAGTTATGCAACGTTCTTTATGTAACGGTCGCTCATTCAGTGATTCTCCCTCAATATTTACTTATGTTAGTAAGTTGGGTTGTAACATAATTGATTACGTCTAGGTATCTTCCTCTTGTTTGCTGAAGGTTATTGATTTTGAAATTATAAAGTGTTCTAATTCTTGGGATCACAACTTGTTTTTTTATTTTTATTTTTTTTTTTTTTATTAAGGCGCATCAAGAGCTACGGCCTCCGGACAGTGTTCTCACATTACAGACAACACTGTCCATCACCGGACATTGAGCTGTAAAGGCTCCTAGGAAGAGAAAATCTAAGGGCAGCACGGCTGGATTCGAACCCGGGATCTCCGCGTTACTAGTCCAGCGCGCTACCACTGAGCTAATCCCTTCCCTCATAACTTGTTGTTATTATCTGTATCCACTCGATGCCCAGCCGATATATTTGAAAGATAAAAAATCTGGTGTGAAACACTCACACAACTTTCTCTTACTCCAGTTATCAAAATTATAATTGACAAATTTTATAGTTAGTGTACCAAATTTATAGGAATTTGTCGAAAACTGAAAAAAACTATTCAGTAAAAGCGCACTTCCGGTTTACTGATTTTCTTCACACCCGGAATTTTGGCCAACTATTTATTTCTAATTAATTTCATTTGGATGATAGAGTTGTATAATCAAGTATGATACCACTTTACAGGAAGCTGTAACCCTACCCCTCTCCTAAAAGTGCACTTAAATGAATTTTCCCAGGAAAATGTTTTATATAAAAGTTGTAGATCTTTGAATGTTTAGTTTATATGACTAATTTCAAGAAAATCGTCGGGGCCATTTTGAGAAAATCGCGAAAAAGTGAAAAAATCATATTTAGTAAAGTGTTAAAACAAAAGCACTTCCGGTTTTCCGATTTTTCTCAAACTCGGAATTTCAACAACATATTTAATTCTAATTAACATTATTTAAATGACCGAATTGTGTAATAACCTGAAATAGCACTTTAGAGGGTAACCTAACCCCACCTCTCCCCCAGAAGGGCCCTTAAATCAATTTTCCCAGAGAAATGTTTCAAATAAAAGTTGTAGCTCCTTGTATATGTAGTTGATGTATCAAGTTTAAAGAAAATCCTTGGAGCCATTTTTGAGAAAAACACAAAAAAGTAAAAAAGTCAACTAGTAAAGTGGTACTTCCGGTTGAGAATTTTAACAGATAACGCACAGTCAGATCCATGGTGATACCTAAACGGAATATTAAGTTTCAGTTTTCTACGGTTTTTCGTTTTTGAGCTATGCTGTTCACATCCCATACACACACACACACACACACACACCAACACACACAAACCATTTGCTAAAAAACCACTTTTTTGGACTCAGGGGACCTTATTTCCGGTGAAAACTTGATATCGAAAATTTGACACGATTACAATACTTAGTAAAAAGAAACTACTGTTTTATTAGATAGGAGTGTTGACTAATTGATGAATTTCTCTGAACAAATGGAAAAAAAACTCAAATGTATAATAGGGAATTCGAGAACATTAGTACACTTTATAATGGTTCTTATGAAACATAGAAAAAATCTATCTACTGGAATGCTGCAAATTGTGTGTTGCTAATGTGCCTCTCTCTGCCAAAGCTACTGTACTAAAATTGCTCAGTCGCTCCATCTGATACTTGGAAAACTAAAACAGTTATACTTGATTCACAGTATAATCATCGCTCATGCTGACTTATTAGAAAAATGTCAGTTATCTTATTTTAAACTATTGCTCCATTTACCAGCTAATACACCTAATTTTTATGTAAGAACAGAAACTGGACGTGTTCACATTCAGTTCAAAATATTAGAAAGACTTGTTAGTTGGTGGCTTAAACTATTAGTAACCAGAGATATATTCCGTGGTAGCATGCTTTATTTTGTGGTCATCGACTGGTTTCGGGCGTTCGCCCATCATCAGGATGTTTTTGTCAAACAGTGTCATAACATAGACTTGCACAGAGCAAATTTATTTTATACACTCTATTTATAGTTGATACATTACAACTAAATTTGCTCTGTGCAAGTCTATATTCTCACGATTAAAACATCCTGATGATGGGCGTACGCCCGAACCGCTCGATGACCACAAAAAGAAGCAGGCTATCACGGAAAATATCTCTGATGCTTTCCAGCTCTGCGGAACCAACCACAACAACTATTAGTAATGCCTAGTGAACAAATTCCCAAGCTCTGTTATAATAGATTAGTTGAACTCATAAATTGTAATAATGTACCCTACAATTGGTGCGTTTATTTGAGAAATTATCTTGTAATGATCGGGGCGGAGGATGTATAGATTAGTCAGAGTTATGTAGTAGTTTCTTTGAACTACAAGAGATTGTTGGAAACTTTGAAAATATGTTAATATCCAAAGACGTGGAACAAATTGTAAACTCCTCGTTTAATACTTACTACAGAAATATTAGCACACTGGGAATTCCTGAACCACATTTTGAGTTTCCTTCGCATATAAATATGTTAAGACTAATTTCGCAGATTCACCTAGCAAGCAAAAGTTTCAAAATTGTAATTGACGAATTTTATAGTTAGTGTACTAAATTTAATGAAATTCGTCGAAAACTGAAAAAACTTCAGTAAAAAAGCACTTCCGGTTTACTAATTTTTCTTGAAACTCGGAATTTTGGCAATCTATTTATTTCTAATTATATTTGTTTAGATGTAGAATTGTATATCAACTAAGAACCCTATACAGGAAAACATAACCCACATACCCACCACACCCCCGTCCCCCAAAAAACCCCCCCCTTAATAGTTGCCCCCGAGAAATGTTTCAAATAAAAGTTGTAGCTCTTTATATGTGTAGTTCACAGACTTAGTTTAAAGAAAATCGTTGAAGCTGTTTTAGAGAAAATAGCAGAAAACTGGAAAATATTTTCTAGTAAAAACGCACTTCCGGCTATCCCGATTTTCTTCTAACTCCGAATTTCAACAACATATTTAATTCTAATTAATATTATTTAGATAAAATTGTGTAATAAACTGAAATAGCATTTTAGAGGAAAACCTAACCCCTCCCTTCCCCCAAAAGTGCCCTAAAATGAATTTTTGCGGAAAAATGTTTCCAATATAAGTTGTAGCTCTTTGTATAAGTAGTTCATATAAGATGTTTAAAGAAAATCGTTGGAGCCATTTTGGAGAAAATCGCACAAAAGTGAAAAAAAAAACATTCAGTAAAGTGGTACTTCCGGATGGGGAATTTTGACAGATAACGTACTGTTGGATCCCATGGTGATACCTAAATGGAATATCAGGTTTCAACTTTCGTTTTTGAGCTGTGCTGTTCACACACACACACTCTGACCATTTTCTAAATACCAATTTTTTGGCCTCAGGGGACCTCAAAATAGATACTTCCGGTGAAAACTCGGTATCGAATATTTGATACGATTACAATACTTCTTGTTACTAGGAGTAAGAGAAAGTAATGAATAAATCAAGCCAAACTAGTACATTGCAGTAAGTGAATGTGGTGTGATTTCCACTAGATATTTACCATCAATTTTTCTTAAATTTATATAACGAATTTATAATTTATTTTTTTTTCTAACAGGTGGAAAATCACAAGAATTAATACCATATCCTAGCTGGGAATTTAACAACATATCAAATGCAGAGAACAATACAGTTATTGTGAACACTTTTAGAATAAGAGCTGATGAATGCGATAGACTTTGGGTTATAGACTGTGGTATAAATGATATTCTCGGTTCTGCGCAGCAAATATCATTGCCGAAAATTCTTATATTCGATCTGTTAACAGACAAATTGATCAGAGAATACAAGTTGAAGTAATATTATTAGCAATATTTTTTGTTTTATAGATGATCTATTTTTACTTTCTCTTACTACTGTAAGAGAAATCATTGTTATCATAGCAAAATTCAGGGAAATATCACACGTTTTACCATTTCAATACAGTCAGTGGTGTTGCATTTGTGGCAAATATATTGATTGGATTATCAACGGAAATTTTTGAGAATAAAATATCTCAAAACAATAAAAATCGCAGCAAGCTGAAACTCGGTATTCCGTTTAAGTGCCACCATAGAAACATCCGATATGGTTCAGGCAAAATCCATTTAGTAAAGTGCGAATTTGCCCCAGTTTTCTCGACAATAGCCGACGATCCAACGATTTGCTTTAAACTCCGTCCACTGTCCACACACATAAATGCTTATCACTTTTTTTTAAATCATTTTCTTGGAAAATTGATTTTTCCTTGGTTTCTGGGGAACAGTAGCGTTAAGATTTCCTCTAAAGCACCACTTCAGTATAATGTACGTTCTGCCACCTATATAATATTAATTTACATTAGAAGGATTGCTAGAATTCCAAATTTGAGGAAAGTCGGTTAATCGGAAGTAGACTTTACAGAATATATTTTGTTCAAGTTGTTGCCTGGGATACACTCGCAAGGCACCAAGATCCCGGAAGAAGTGGTAAGCTCACCTCTCTCTGCAAGGAATATTTTCTCTTACGGTAGTAAGAGAAGGTAGTAAATAAGATCTCATAAGTAATTATGGTGGTTGAGTCGTCAGTGGCTGGAAAACATCACGAGTTTCATTCCGTGAAAGCCTATTATCAGTATATGATATCACACTGTTTATCAAGACATCCTAAAGATGGGCCCGAAACCGGTTGATGATAATCACAAAATGAAGCAGCCCATCACGGAAAAAAATCTCTTGATTTCAGAAGTAAACTGGGAAAACGAACAGCTTGCTGCCCTCCTCCTTTTGGGAGACTTAGATCTCGTCACCGAAAGCCAACCGTGGGCAAGGAAGAGAAAATTACACCACCTACAGCGGAAGAAGTGGCCATTTCTCTTTTCTACCATGGTTCTCATTGCTCCATAAGCTTGCAAGGTGTAACGACCTTGAAGAAACTCATTGCAATATGGGCGAGACGCCGGTTTCTCCAACAAAACCACTGACACGATCTCAACCCGCAAACTCAAGTATTTTTCAAGAAAGTGATCAAAAGAATCAACCTCCTATCTGCGTGAACTGGGCGAATTGGCCTCAAACTGATTCCAGAAGAAATCTGTGGTGACACCAAAAGACCTGAACCTAAATACTGCAACTGATATTCTTCAGTTTTATGTATTTATAATTTGAAATGAATGTTAACTATTTTTTTTCTTTTTAATTTTCTCATAGGCCAGAAAGTGTGAAAGAAGACTCATTCTTTGCCAACGTTGTAGTTGACATAGCAGACAATGAAACTGGATGCGATTCCGCATTTGCTTACATACCTGATTTGGGTTCATACGGGCTGATCGTTTACTCTTGGGCTGATAATGACAGTTGGAGGATAAAGCATCATTACTTCCATTTTGATCCGCTAGCTGGTAACTACCATGTTGGTGGTGTTAACTTTCAATGGACTGATGGCATATTTGGTCTTGCATTAAGTCCACCAGGTAACAAAATCATTTCTACATTAATTTATTTAATTAAAAATTCATATTAAAATTTTCTATTCGTCTATATCAGATTCTTAATTTTTTTTTTTTTGTGAATTAACCCTTTTTCAGCAAAATTATCTATTGAAACCTGAAATTTTTTCTAAATATTATAATTGGTTTAAATATGATATAGGTGGGAGAACAGAACTATAATAAAACGACACTTTCGAGGGGAGCGTGACCTCTTGCTACCCCCAGAACTCCACTCAATTTTTTTCAGAACAATGTTTCATACAAATGTAACAGTGTATATACATGTAGTTATTGTAACAAGTTTGAAGGAAACAGTTGGTATCTTCATCTAGAAAATCGCAGAAACCTGAAAAATTCGTTATCAGTTTGTGAGCTTTTTTTTTTAGAAAATCATGACTATGTCTTACGATATATTAGTATTTTACGACACTACCGAAAAACAGTACACAGCTTCTGAAGCTAAGCGTAGTCTATATGAAATCGAAGGGAAAGATGAACTTGTTCAGTGTGCTGCCCGGCGTTCGTTTCAAAAGTTTTAATAGTGGTGATACGACCTTAGGAAGAAAGACAGATTTAGGGCGGCCATCATGTGACGTTGATGAGACTTTACGGGAAGCTGTCGAATCAAATACAACCACAAGAATTCGCGCACATGCTGCAGAACTGGCCGTGTCTAAAGAAACCATTAGCTACCAATACTATGGAAAAGTTAAAAAGGAGATGTAAGATAGTGCCACATCCTATCAGCTACTAGGAAAGTGGATACTTGCCCACTTCTCTTAAAAATCTATCTGATATAGGCTTGTACAAAAGAATAGTGGCTAAAATTGCCGAATGCTGCAGCAGGATAGCCAAAGCACTAGGTTTTTTTTCAGTTTAATTTTAAAATTTCAAAATTTTTCTTTTTATTCGCAAGGATTTTAATTAAAAGTTCAGAAGCATGTTAATTTAAAAAGTATTATACATAATTTTGTTATTTGATGATTTTTTTCCCCAGTTTTTCTTTTTTCTATTAGCAATTTTAGGGTTTAATTATATTTACTTTTTTAGTTGAACATAATTGTGAATCTGATCTTTTAGGTTTCCGCGGCCATTTTCATGAAAAACACTTGATTCTCCGTATTGAGATGGCGCCAATGGTTTGCAAAAAACCGACGATTCGCCCATGTTGCAAGAGCCTCTTCAAAATCGTTACACCATTAAAGCCAATATGGCAATCCTTCGCGAATCCGAATGTCGGTTTTTAGCAACCCACTGACGCGGTTTCAACCTGGAAACTCAAGTGTTTTTCATAATTGAAAATACTTTAGGAAAATGGTCAAATACATATGGGAAACGATTAAATATATTTGGAACGCATTTGAATACAAATGGAGTAATATTAAATATATTGGAATAATATTGGCACGGTTTTAATTATAAATTGAAAATACCTAAAAAAATCTGGGAAAGGTTCAAATAAACCTGTGCAACTGCAACCCAGGGGGAAAAAGGCTAGCCACTTCTTCAGGGATCTTGACATTCCAACCAAACACACAACTACATTTACACTGACACACTCAACATTCACACAACACACATACGGCCTACACATTGGTTGATATGTGTAACTAATTGAATTTAGTGTACAGAAATTAGTTGAGTCTTAGATCATCACTACACACACTAACATAAATACAAAATATATTTTATTTGTCGAAAATAGGAGACGACTACATTGTAAATAAATAGCATGTTAGTTATAAAAATAGTTATATAAATAGCATCGAAGTTATAAAAAAAAAAAAAGATACATATAAGCGGTAGTTGTGATTGCGCTTCACTCGAAGTATTCAGAATTAATTTTTTTCTGCAAATGTTTCACTAATTTAGAAGATAAATAGTCAGTATGCGGGCAGGTCTTATTTTTCACTGGAAGTTTTATGTAATTCGTTGGATGCCTGGCAAAAAGAGATTTAATACGTGCATAAAATCAATGATAAACAAAGACGTTCATGCAATGTTATCTTATTCAATGTACCAGAGACAAACAGTCCATCTACTGATGAGCGTTTAAAAAGCGATATCGACTGCGTTCGAAATACCATAAATGATGACGTACTGGTTAGTAAAATTATAAAAACTAGTCGATTAGGTAAAACACTGGATCTCCTAAAACCTCGACCACTGAAGTTAGTCTGTTCCACACAGTGGGATGCATTCCAGCTATTTCAATCAAGAATAAAACTGCCTGCTCCCCTGCGTATGAGTTTAGATAAAACAGTACGTGAACGCGAATACCTAAAATCCCTTTGTTTGGAGCTGGAAAAAAGGACAGCAAATGGTGAGACCAATTTAACTATTAAATATTCACATGGAATCCCTATAATCATACAAAAAGACATTCAAAAAAACTTGAGTTAAGACATCGAACCTATCTGCAGTGTTACTACCAAAACGTCAGGTGGTTGCGGACTAAACTTGTCAATCTTCGAAGTGTTATACATAGTAGTGGTTTCGATGTTTTTGTCTTCACTGAAACAAATTTATGTGATTCCATTAGTGATGATGAATTAGGTTTCTCGAACTTTAACATTTACAGAGCAGATAGAAGTGGTGGACACAAGAGATCTGGAGGAGGAACTCTCATTGCTATACGTTCTAATTTAGTGTCTTCCCGCATCATTACTGTAAGTAGTAATATTGAACACGTATTTGTCAAAATATCTATGAAAACATCCATCCTTATTGTCGGGGGTGTGTATCTCCCTCCGGATTCCACGACAAACATGTATGAATGAACAACACTGCCAAGTTGTAGAAGATGTTTTACAACAATATCCGAATTCTAAGATAGTACTTTTTGGTGATTATAATCTTCGTGGTGTGGATTGGTGTGAATCTTGGTGCAAAGTATCGTCAAAGTGTTCATATCAGAGTGCTAACCTAGTAAAAAATTCATTCTGTGATTTATTGGGCCTAAAGCAATATAATAAAATAGGCAATTATGTAAATTCAAATTTGTTAGATTTAGTGTTTAGTAATTTAAGTTTAAATGTAAAGAAATGTGATATTGCAATTACCAATGTTGATAATTACCATCCTCCCTTAGAGGTTGAACTAGAGATCTGCTGTGATACTAATATTAATTCACTAAAGAGTCATAAATTGGTCTATGATTTCAATAATGGTAAATATAATCTCTTAAACATGTATCTTACTAGTCAAGACTGGTCTTTTATTCATGATAAGCCTCTAGAAGTTGCCTTAGATTATTTTTATCAAATTCTATATTCTGGCATCGACCAATATGTCCCTGTAAAAATTATTTTTACATCTACTTTTCCTTATTGGTACAACTCTAAATTAATATGTCTAGTAAAAGCGAAGAAAATTGCACACTACTTCTACAAAATAACAAACTCAAAAGAAGATTATTCTAGATTTTCCACTCTAAGATACAAATGCAAATCCCTGTCCAAATATTTGAATGAGCAATATATAATTCAGACTGAAAGCAATATTCAGACAAATCCAAAAAAATTTTGGAGTTATATTGTCTACCAAATCTAGCGCTGATATTCCAAATGAAATGTTTTTAAACAATCAGTCTTGTACAAAAGGTGATGAAATTGCTGAGTTGTTTGCATTACATTTTTCTAGTGTATTTTCAAAAGATAAACCTTCCATTGCTGCTCTTAATCTGGCTTCTGCTTTACCTAGTAATATAAACTTTACAACTGGTTATTTTAAATAAATTGAACCATTTTCAACAGCCATCAATTTTTATTTAATAATCTTCCAACGTTTCATGCACTCTACGTGCCATTATCAAGGAATAACAATTCTAGTGTACATTCTTGTTAAACATTTAATGGTATTTTACTGTATCTATGTTGAGAGGCTTCGTCCATTTAGATTTAATTATTTTTTCTGTTTTATTCTTTTTATTTATATGCTGTGTATGTATCACCTAAAAAGTGTTGTCAATAATATATTTCTTATTTAGAAATATTGATGTTAATAATATGATTCGCCTCAATTAGTATGATGAGCACCACGTGGTTTTTATTGTAGACAGGAATTTATTTTACTGTATTAGTTATAATGTAGTTGTATTCATATTTTTCATGGCTGTGTTAGTACTGACACCTTGCTTATGGCAGCTCACGTGGTGGACTCTTACTAGCACAGCCATGAAAAATATGAATACAACTACATTATAACTAATACAGTAAAATAAATTCCTGTCTACAATAAAAACCACGTGGTGCTCATCATACTAATTGAGGCGAATCATATTATTAACATCAATATTTCTAAATAAGAAATATATTATTGACAACACTTTTTAGGTGATATAAATAAGTAGACAGCATACACAGCATATAAATAAAAAGAATAAAACAGAAAAAAAAAAATAAATAATTAAATCTAAATGGACGAAGCCTCTCAACATAGATACATAAAATACCATTAAATGTTTAACAAGAATGTACACTAGAATTGTTATTCCTTGATAATGGTATGTAGAGTGCATGAAACGTTGGAAGATTATTAAATAAAAATTGATGGCTGTTGAAAATGGTTCAATTTATTTAAAATAACCAGTTATAAAGTAAATCGAAGAAACAGCAAATAATTAAACATTTAATAAACTTTACACCCTTCCTTATCTCAATGTGTGATATCGAGAAAGCTATTCAACATTTAAATAAATATCACTCTGCAGGTCCTGATGGAGTTCCTCCTTGTCTATTATTGCGATGCACACAATCTTTGTTAGTTCCTTTATTTTTATTGTTCAATAGTTCCCTCTCTACTGGGCAATTTCCCTCACGTTAGAAATCCAGTTTTGTAATTCCTATATTCAAAAATGGTTCCAGACAAGATGTACAAAATTATCGCCCTATCAGTATTTTAAGTACCATTCCTAAACTCTTCGAATCAATTGTTTACACTAAGCTAATGTCTTCAGTAAGGAATATAATCATACCTGAGCAACATGGCTTTCTCTCCAAAAAATCAGTTACCACGAACTTATTGTCTTATGTCCAGTTCATATTTAAATGTTTCGAAAAAGGTTCTCAAGTTGACTCTGTCTACACTGACTATTCCAAAGCTTTTGATAGTGTAAACCATACATTACTTCTTACTAAACTTAACTCTTTGGGCATTTATGGTACAATGCTATGCTGGTTGCAAAATTATCTTACCCACCGTATTCAGACTGTTAAAGTAAAATCATTTCTTTCATTGCCTTATACCGTCCTTTCTGGAGTACCTCAAGGATCACATCTTGGTCCCTTATTGTTCCTGATTTTCATTAACGATGTTAAACTAGTTCTTCCAGATGTTAACATTCTACTTTTTGCTGACGACGTTAAACTATTTAGGGAAATCATAGATACTAGTGACAGCCAAGTTCTTCAGGATGCTGTTAACAGACTTTCTGTTTGGTCCACAAATAATCTTCTTAAATTAAATACCTCGAAATGCCAAGTAATTTCTTTTTTCAGATCACGCTCTTCTCTGCACTTTAAATATACTCTCAATGATACTCCTTTAAATCGTGATAATTCTGTGAATGATCTTGGAATCTCCTTAGATTCTAGACTCTCCTTTAGCTCTCATATTGAAAAGATAGTCAGCAACAGTTACAAGATGTTGGGTTTTGTCTTTAGGAATTCCACTTCTTTTAGAAATCCCTTCAGTATTTTAAGACTGTATTTGCATTTGGTTCGTCCACGACTTGAATTTGCTTCTCCAGTTTGGACTCCGTTTTATAAAATCCACATTGATGCTATTGAACGGGTTCAGCATAGGTTTCTTAGAAGGATTGCTAAAATGATGGGTTTATCAAGTGAAAGATTAACTTATTCTGATGTGTTGGATTCCCTTAATTTGAGTACTCTATCCTTCAGAAGGCGATGGAAGAGCAGACCTTATTTTCCTCTTCAAACTTATACATCATTATATAGATTGTCCTGAATTGCTGGGATTAATCGACTTCCATGTTCCTACAATAGATACTCGCTATAAACCTGTGTTTTTTAAATCTTATCATTCAACAAATTATTCCCAATCCTCTCCTATACCTAGACTTATGTCGCTTGGAAACAGTATTTCTGATGAATATGATATCTTCCAGCCAGGATTAATGAAATTTATTGCATTTGCCAGCAGTAGTCATAATTATTTATTACTAGATATTTGCATTTATAATAGATGGTTAAATTGGTTAAATACGCTCTCCCTTCTTACCTAGTTTCTAATTGGTTACTCTTATTTATTAATTTCATAGTCTTGTACACTTTTTACTACAATGTCTCTTATATTTGTATATGTTCTTGTTAGTTGTAATTGTATATATATTTGTGTAATGTTTATATTTCTAATACTATTATTTTTATATTCATATTTTTTATATATCCAATTTTTTATTCTATGTTCTAGTCTAGTTTGTATTTTATATGTTATACTTTTTATTCTTTTATATTTGTAGTTGGTCTATTTCTCTTATAATGTTTGTTTTGTTTATGTATTTGATAAGAAAATTACGTAAATGGGGTGTAACCCCGTATGTATGTATAAATAAATAAATAAATAAATAAAATTAAGGCTAGAGGCGGACATTTTGAGTAATTTTTTTTCAATTGTTTTTGAGAATGTTACCGTTCGTTCATAAATTCAAGTTTTGTTTCATTTCAAACTCAAATTTTATCTTCTATTCTTATGGTAACAGTTCTATTATCTTCTATTAACAGTATTTATGGTAAGACTAGGTATAGTTAAATGAATAATAAAATTTCTTACATCCTTATTGTATACTTACTAATTACAGAAGACACTGAAGAAAACAATGCTGATTCACTGCGCTTCAGTAGTGCGTATCAGCAACGGGTGCTAAGTTGCTCTGCGAATATCTTTCAACAGCGTTATCTTTCTCTTCGTTCTAAAATATTTGATATAAAGATTACGGATTTTTTACACAATGGTTTGATTATTTTCAAAGTATTTTTATTGACATTAACTTTTACACCGAAAAAGTATTCAACCCGGAGCCCGAAGAATATCGTTAAAACACGGAGTCTGAGAGTTAAAATGATTATTTTAGCAACCCTAGTTACTATCAATATTATAATGTTATGTTTTAAAAACCTATAAAATTTGTATAAGTTTTTATAGTTTAAACAGTTGAATGGCCAATTGTAAGAGATGTTTTTCTATTATGTTACTTCCGACCACAAGTAAATAAGAGACTTGGTTTTAGCGATAGGTTTTCGCTAAATTTAGTTTAGCAACTATAGGCCTACATTTGTAACACTAAAATGTCTGATAGCCCTGAAAGTGCTAAAATAAATTTTGCGAAGCAGTTGCAAAAACTCAAAAGTCTTTTATTTTAGCTATGATAAAAAATATAAAAAAATATTCATGAAAAATGTATTAAGAATGTAGAAACACAATCCTAACCTAAACTTCACAAATACATAAATGTAATAACATTTTAATCAATAGTCTAATAAAAGTTACTTACCCTTATATCGAAAAAATGGAAACAATAAAGTCATCAACTGTATTAATCGAAGTAATAAGAAACCACCTTGAGAATTACTTTTATTTTCCAAATTTTTGCAAACAAACAGAAATATTTGGTAGAAGTATGTGTGCCTGTTAAATAAAAAAAATGGCCGTTTGAAGTTTTTAATAAAGCACCTCCACTGTTGTAAATTTGTTTGTTTTTTGTTCAGTGTATGTGTTTCTCTCTAAATTATATAAACTTGAAGAACACTTATCATCAATCAGAAACAAATAATTACTGGTAAAAATTAAATTGAATTTTTTTATTTCAAAATTATGTGCACATTTTTAATATTATGTTCTTTTAAGTTTCAAGTCGACTCAGTTCCCTACAAATTATGTAATATATTTTTGCTGAACTTATAGTGATCTAAATTAACTTAAAATAAACATAATTTACAGACCATGATTGCTTTTGTTACCAGTTTTCAAAACTTAGATTTATTTCTTTTACAGATGAAGAAGGACAAAAGACACTTTACTTCCATCCACTGTCTTCTACGAGAGAATTCGCAGTTTCTACAAACATTGTGCAAAACAAGTCAATTGCTTCTGATAGCTATTATGCTTATAAGGTACATAGGTTATACTATACAATCAAAGCAAAATCTAGTGAACAACTTTCTTCAAAGAAGTCTCGATATTCGTCAAGGGCCTTGAACTGAAACTTTGCTGATTTTGTGTCAGTTTTCTGCGATTTTCTCGATGAAAGGCACACACGGGTTTCTTTAAACTTATATATATATATGGATCTGTCACCTTTATTTGAATTTTTATTTCCGAGAACATAGCTTTTAGGGGATTGTGGGGGATCTGGAAGGTGACCTTCCCTCAGAAGTATCGCTTTATTATAGTTAGGTCTCGCACTTACTACTGGAGCCGAGCCAAGCATTTAATCAAACATTTTTTTTGAATTTTTCAATTATAAGTAAATTGCAGAGAAAGATTTTTACTTTCTTTTATTATTGTAAGAGTAGGGGAGAATGGGGGAATGCCGCCACCTGGGGTTATTCCGCCACCCTTCATTTCTAACGAAATAGAAATGCTGGATATGAGCGGTTAGGTGCGAACTCTACCAGAAGGATATGTAAATACAGTGCATTAGTTTCTAGACGTTCTGGCAGCTTGTTTTCTTACAGTGCTAAAATAACCTTTTTCATCTGTTTTAATGTAATTATTAGAGTCCACCTGAAGCGAGGTACGTGAGGTTAAATATTAATTGATTCATAGAAACATGATATATTGTATAATATTAATTATTAACAAGTAGTTTACGATATTATTTTGTTGGTAATTGTATAGGTTATGTGTAAAGGCGGCGGGAAATGATTTGTGTGAGATGGGGCAATATCGCCACTCCTGTAGGAGGGAATGGCGCCATAGTGGCGGTATTACCCCTAAATTAATTTACATATCGGAAGTTATTTATTTTTCAGATGCGACGGACTCGAAAAAGGACGACAGATAAAGAAAAATGGGCAGAGGAAAGTTAGAAGGAAGCTTTGAATGCTGTGCAGAATGGTAGCTCAGTAAAAAGTACGGCAAAGAAATATAATATTCCAAGGTCAACTTTAAGAGACCGATTGAAAACAAACCAGACAAACCAGTCCTAGGAAGAAAGCCACTATTCACTGCACAACAAGAAAAAGAAATTGCCGATCATGTCTTGTTACTATCAAAGTTATTTTTTGGTATATTTGTACTGAACTTCGCCGTTTGGCGTTTGATCTAGCGGAAGCAAATGGCATGCCACACAATTTCAATAAGGCAACTTAATTAGCTGGCTGTGATTGAGTCTACGGTATCCTGAAACGAAATCCTGGAATAAGCCTGCGTAAACCGGAAGCTACAAGTCTGAACAGGATTTCTGCGCTTAATAAAGATGAGGTCGACCTTTTCTTCAAAAATTTGGAAACAGTTCAAGAAAAATTTAAATTCCCAGCATCAAGATCTATAATGTGGATGAGACTGGCATCTCGACCGTGCATAAACCGGGAAAGATTCTGGGACCTAAAGGTCAGAAGCAAGTGGGGGCAGTTACAAGTTGGGAGAGAGGAAAGAATGTGACAGAAGTGTGTGCTGTAAGTGCTATCGGTAACTACATTCCTCCTTTGTTTATTTATCCACGCCAGCGCATGACACAGCAGTTACAGAAAGGAGGACCACTCGACGCAATTTATGGATGTTCCAAGAATGGATGGATAAATGAGGATCCCTTTATGGAATGGCTCCATCATTTTCAGAAGCACAGTCGACCAACCGCTGATGACCCTGTATTGCTTATACTGGATAACCACTGCAGCCACAAAACTTACAGAGTTTTTACTTTCTGCAGAACGAATCATATCCATATTGTGTCACTTCCGCCCAATTCATCTCATCGTCTGCAACCCTTGGACATCTGCTTCTATGGACCTCTTAAGAAGGCATTTAACAGAGAATGTGAACTCTACATGAAAACCTACAGCAGCCAGAATCTAAAAATCACGCCATATGAACTGGCCGAAATTTTCAACCGAGCTTATATTCGTGTGGCTACGGTGGAGAAAGGAGTCACTGGATTTTCCACAGCAGGAATTCATCCTTTAGATCCTAATAAATTTGGAGAAGATGATTTTTTTTGCTGCTCGTCAAACTGACTACTCAGTCTGCATTGAAGACGGCGAAGAAGAGCAGCAATTTTCATCTAGACCAACATCAGGTCAACCTCTTGTACCAGGGTCAAAATAATGCGCATTTGAAAACGGTGCCTATACCTTGAACATCTGGAGGAAATGATAAAGTGAGTCAGCCTTCTGCTTCGCACCACACTGTAAGTGTTAAAGTCATCTCTCCAGTTCCTCAACCATGTTCATCCAAATCAGGAAGAGCCATAAGAAAGCAGCACTCGGAGATCATCACTTCAACCCCAATGAAAGCCTACTTTAAAGACATTAATAAGAAGAAATCTGCAAAAAATGCTGCCATAGAAGAAAGGAAGAAGAGGAAATTCACCAGCAAACCCTCAAAGCAGGCCAAAAAGACATGCAGAAGAGATCTTACGTTTGAATCATCGTCGTCTTGAAACGAGGAGGAGATAGATGAAAATAATATGTGCGACGACGATGAGGATGATGACATTGACTCAATGCGCATTGGTGATGATAAATAACTTGTGCGTTATTTGCAATGACTTTGGAAAAAATAATGAATTAATGGTTCCGATGCACTGTTTGTTCCAGATGGGCTCATTCAGAATGTAGTGGCAACGAAGCAGCTAAAAACTACATATGTGACTTCTGTTTATTTTCCTAACGTAGAGATAACTCAGGAAAATGTAAATGATAACTCAGGAAATAAATGTTCTAATAATATTATGTCTTATTTGCACGTTTTATGAATTTTTAAATAGGTGGCGAAATTACCCCGACCAGTGGGGTAATTCCGCCATATGCAAGAATTTAAATAAATTGTAATTACTCCTACAAATCTTGATTTGCAGGATCTTGAATGGTGAGTAGAGTACCCTGAGACCCCAACTATGAAATATAACTGTTTACTTGTAGTCAGTCAGTTATTATTACTTTGTTGGTTATAGCTATTTTTCCTTAAGGTGGCGCCATTCCCCCATTCTCCCCTAAGTAGATATTGCGATCGTGTCAAATTATCGAAATTGAGTTTGCATTAGAGATACATGTTTTGAGGTCCCGTGAATATGAAAATGTGGTTTTTAGGACTCGGACTGTGTGAATTGTTCAGCATAACTCCAAAACGGAAAATTGCAGAAAGCTAAAATTTCGTTCAAGGGGACGCGACAATAAGATTTTGGTCAAAACTGGTCGACAGGAAGTATCTACTTGGCTAGAATAGATTTTTTTTTTTAGTTTTTTGGCTTTTTTCTTGAAAATGACAAACGATTTTCTTTGACTTGATATATCGACCAATCATAAAAAGAGTTACAACTTTTATTTGATACTTTTCCCAAGAAAAATCATTTAAGGAATGTTTTAGAGGCGGGATGACGTTAGGCTTTCCTCTAAAGTATATATATTATACTCAATATATTATACTATTCTGTTGCCTGTATAATAGATGAATAATTAATGAATCCAATTTATTACCAAAATTTTGATTTTAAAGAAAGTCTGTTTTCCGTAAGTATAAGTTTTATATTGTCCTTTAGGTGCACATATCTACATTATGTGAACTTTGTAACTAGGTAATAACCATATAAATAAATAAATTAAGTAAATCGCATTAAGAGAAAGAATGTTTCACACCAGATTTTTTTATTATTTTTAATCAAATAATTAAATATTTTTCAATTTTAGGTGCTAGGTTCTAGAGGACCTAATTCCCAGGCCACTGCTTCAATGGTTGATCGAAAATCTGGAGTTTTATTTTATACCCAAGTGAATAAGAATGGCGTTGGTTGTTGGAATCCCGCTTCTGGTGATTATTCTGTTGATACGAACGGTTTGATTGCCGCTGACAATATTACAATGGTATTTCCAAATGATCTTAAAGTAAGTTTATTATGATTGTAATTATTAATGAATGAAATTGATTGATTAATGAAATGTGTTAGTTTTATTATATTTGTTTTAATTTAATACTGTTCTGAGTTATAAAATAAGGAATAATTATATGTTTGCAATTCTCATTAAACCTGACTTTCAAGGTTCAAGATTCAAAGTTTCTTGGCTTTTCCTTTAAATTGAGCTATTCAATTTGTATTCGCGATTTCGTACACCTGAATTTTGTTTTCATACCACAAAAACCACAGGAGTGTGCAGCAGTTAAATGATAAATAAATAATAAGCTAGACATTTTTTGTTTACAAGGAAGTTTGATGTTTATTCTAGAAAAGTGACTTGCCCTTAGGAAGATCCAACAAGGGATCTACAACTAATATTTTATATTTTCTCTTACTGCTGCAAGAGAAGAGGAAATTTTGCAAGTTTTTACCGGAAATCAAGTTTTGAGGTCCCCTAAATGTGAAATAAGTGATTTTAGCGAATGGTCTATATTGTTTCTCTGTGCACAAAATTTCGGAAAATCAAACTCGATATTCCCTTAAGGTACAGCAGTTGCTTCTGAATCACGAACGTCTCGATCTAAATCCACTAACCAGAACTGCGACTGATTTTTTTTTCGTTTTTCGCGGTTTTCTCAAAAATGTGTCAAACGATTTATTTTAAACTTCACACACTAAATGCTTATCATTTGGAATTACCATAATTGTATTAACTGCAGTAAGTGAAAGTCGTGTGAGTGATTCACACCAGATTTTTTAGTTTTCTTGAGTTTTCTCTAAATCCAACGATTTACTCTAAATTTGTTAGCGCTTTACATACATATATAGTGTACTTATACAGTACTTACAATACAGTACTTTTTTTGGAGACTTTTTTTATAGGAATATTAATGCAGCAAAGATTCTGAGGAAGGACCGATCTTAAACTTTCCTCTAACCGGCTATTTCAGTTCATCTACATGATATTTTTAAGAAAACCGGTGGGTTGGCCAAAGTGCGAATGCCCTGATCGTTTTTTTCTAAGTTTTCTGCGACATTTTCGATATCGACAATAGTAAGGTTTCTTTGAACTTACTATATAAACTACTCCAATAAAGATCTGAAGATAGTTGGGATAGCATGGCGTCGTGCTACTTCATTATTTTGTTTTTTCATCGGAAAAAAAGTAAAAATTCCTAGTTTGAAGAAACTTTGTCATAAATAAGAAATTGCAGTAAGAGACAGTGTTTCACATCAGATTTATTTTTACAGGTTGACAGAGATAGTAACTTATGGGTACTCACCGAT
>JAAEAF010008620.1:0-31486 GCA_011037195.1 Triatoma infestans
GAAACTCTGAATATTGGCCATCCATTTATTTCTAATTAATTTTGTTTGGATGATAGAATTGTATAATCAACTATGATCGCACTTAAGAGAAAAACATAACCCACCCCTCCCCTAAAAGTGCCATTAAATGAATTTTCCTAGAGAAATGGTTTAAATAAAAGTTGTAGCTCTTTGTATGAGTATTAATATATCATGTTTAAAGAAAATCGTCGCAGCCTTTTTTTGAGAAAATCGCGAAAAAGTGAAAAAAATCATTTAGTAAAGATAGTAAAGTAAACGCACATCCGGTTATCCGATTTTTATCAAACACGGAATTTCAACAACATATTTAATTATAATTAACATTATTTAGATGTTAGAATTTTTTAATAAACTGAAATAGCACTTCAGATGAAAACCTAACCCCACCTCTTCCCCATAAGTGCCCTTAAACGAATTTTCCCAGAGAAATGTTTCAAATAAAAGTTGTAGCTCTTTGTATGTGTAGTTGACATACCAAGTTTGAAGAAAATCGTTGGAGCCATTTTTGAGAAAATTGCAAAAAAGTAAAAAAAAAACCTACAAGTAAAGTGGTACTTCCGGTTGAGGAATTTTGACAGGTGATCCACTATCAGATGCCATGATGATACCTAGACGGAATATCAAGTTTCAACTTTCTACGGTTTTTCGTTTTTGAGCTATGCTGTTCACATACATACACACACACACACACACACACACAAACAGACACAGACCATTTGATAAAAACCACCTTTTTGGACTCAGGGGACCTCAAAGCGGATATTTCCGATGAAAACTCGATATCGAAAATTTGACACGATTACAATACTTCCTCTTACTAAGGGAATAAGAGAAAGTAAAAATAATAATTGTATAAAATACTAAAATAGCAATTTAGAGAAAAACATAACGCCACCCCCTCCTCCAAAAGTCCCCTTAAATGAATTTTCCCGAAGAAATATTTCAAATAAAACTCGTAGCTCTTCTATGTGAGGTTGATATATATCTTTAAAGAATATCGTTGGGGCCATTTTCGATAAAATTGCAAAAAAAAAAAAAAAAAAAAATGTAAAACGCGTACAGTAAAGTGATACTTCCGGTTGAGGGAATTCTATCATGTCAAGTTTGAACTTTCTGCGAACTACTTTTTCGGACTCAACGATTTCAAAACATGTATTTCTAGTAACTCAATATCGAAAATGTGACTAGATTGCAATACATCCTGCGATTAGAGAAAGTAATAAAAAATCGTTTAGTAAATTCGAACTCCAATTAACCGATTTTGTTCAAACACGGCATTTAGGTAACATACATTTAAGTCTTATTACTAATTATTATATTCATGAAAGGAACGTATAATTTATGGAAATGGTACTCGAGAAGAAAAGCTTAACGCTACCCTGTGAAAACCCAAATAAGTATTATTGAAAAATATTTCAACTAAAAGTCATAGTTCTACATTTATTACTTTAAGCACATAAAGTTTGCAGAAAAACCGTTAAACCTTTTTTGAGAAAAGCGCAAAAAAACCCAAAACAAAACCTTTTGAGTAAAGTGGTGAACTTTCTGATTAACCGATTTTGACTTAAACATATTGTAATGAACCCTTGGTAGCATATAAACGAACTATCAAAGCTTGAAATTTATGTAATTTTCCGATTTATATTTATGCTAACCACTAACACAAACATACTCACAAATTTTAAAAAAAAACTTTTTCTGAACTCAGGGGACCTCAAAACGGATGTTTTCCTATGAAAACTTGATATCGAAAATTTCACACGATCTCTATACTTCCTCTTTCCTACAGCAATAAGAGAAAATAAAAAGACATAATACATTTTTCTAATCTTAAAAAAAAAAAAAAAAAAATCTGGTGTGAAACACTCACACAACTTTCTCTTACTCCAGTTCTCAAAATTATAATTGAAAATATTTTATAGTTTGTGTACCAAATTCAATGAAATTCGTCGAAAACTGAAAAAAAAAAATGTTCAGCAAAAGCGCACTTCCGGTTTACTAATTTTCTTAAAACTCGGAATTTTGGCCATCTATTTATTCCTAATTAATTTTGTTTGGATGATAGAATTGTATAATCAACAGTGGTAGCACTTTAGAGAAAAACATAATCCCACCCTCCCATAAAAGTGACCCTTAAATAAATTTTGCCAGAGAAATGTTTTAAATAAAAGTTGTAGATCTTTTATATGTGTAGTTTATATCGGAAGTTTGAAGAAAATAGTCGAAACCATTTTTGAGAAAATAGCGAAAAAGTGAAAAAAAAAATCATTTAGTCTAAAGTACATGCACTTCTCTCTGGTCATCCGATATTTTTCAAATTTGGAATTTCAATAACACATTTAATTCTTATTAACATTATTTAGATGATAGAATTGTTTATGATAAACTGAAATAGCATTTTAGATGAAAACCTAACCCCATCCCTCCCCCCCATAGGTGCCCTTAAATGAATTTTCCCAGAGAAATATTTCAAATAAAAGTTTTAGCTCCTTGTATGTGTAGTTGATATACCAAGTTTGAAATAAAATCGTTGGAGCCATTTTTGAGAAAAACGCAAAAAAGTAAAAGAGAAACAACTAGTAGTAAAGTGGTATTTGCGGTTGAGCAATTTTGACAGATAACGTACAGTCAGATCTCATGGTGATACCTAAACGGAATATCAAGTTTCTACTTGCTACGGTTTTTAGTTTTTGAGCTATGCTGTTTCACATACATACATATAAACACACACGTACAGACCATTTGCTAAAAACCAATTTTTAGGACTCAGGGGACCTCAAAACGGATATTTCCGGTGAAAACTCAATATTGAAAATTTGACACGATTATACAATACTTCTCCTCTTACTAGGAGAGTAAGTGAAAGTAAAACGAAAATCATTAAAATTATAGTTCTAAAAATGTTGTATAGTATTAACTTTAAAGCATATTATAACAGCAATTCAAGCTTAAGAGATTTCCTTCGTGAATACATGGAGATTGTATTAGGACATTTCAAATGAGATGCCACAAAAAACAGAGCGTGATAATAACAAAAAATTTAAACTACGTAGTATCTCTAGATTACTACTAGGAGCGCCTAGTATGCATAATTTGATTTTTTGTATAGGTTATTGTAACATATAATATAGTATGTAAATTTCTAGTAATTAAAAAAAAAAAAATACTATCTAAAAGACTACATAATAAAATATTATAATAAATAGAGAAAACTTACAAAAATACAGATAAATATTAGTCAATGTTTATGTTGTCCAGGATTCCAGAAGAAAATATAATAAAGTGATAAAAGTAATGCCGGCATTGTTAAAGTAGATATATATAACATAACGGTTAAAAACCTGAACACTGTTTTCTTAAAATAATCCGGATCTTTATCATTTTCACTATCTGTATCAGCATTTTGACGAATATTACCTAATTCTATGTTGATATTGGACGATGTAGACGCCATGGTTCAATAATACTAAACTAACATACAACTAGATATAAGTATTCTTTCTGTCTACAGTAATAATAACAAAAAAAAAAAAACTATTTTACCGTTACTACTTCTCTCTCTCTCTAAAGGAATACTTGCAGTAATAGTTAACTAACTAAATCGATATTATATTGGCTTTATGTATTACAAAGGATTCTTTTAAAAGTTTTTCAAAGCTTTAAAAACCTCTTTACCATATAATTTTATATTCTTCTATGGTTAATGTACAAAAAAGGATATATTTATTTACTATTTATATTTTAAGGTTTGATGGACCAATAGCGATTTAAAAAAAAAAACCTTTCTAATCTGTTAAAGGCAAAAAAAAAAAAATTCATTAAAAATGTTCATTAAATAAATAGTTGTTTGAAAAATACTTGAGTTTCAGGGTTGAGATCGACGTTTCTTCCATGTTGCAATGAGCCTATAACGGATATGAGAAAGAGAGAATTGGGTTTGAGAGATAAATTTAATAGCAAGAGAGAGAAGACAGGCCCAAGAGAAGACAGATCCTCTCTGGTACTCTCTGACTTAAGCAGGCTGGAGTGGGAGAACGTGTGTATATAAGCCAGTGGGAATCTATCTAGATATCTATCTATCTAGATTCAACCATACATCGCATCGTGTCATATCTCTACTCCCACCTTTTATTCTATCAGTCCAGTGCAGTTAGTGTATGTAAACTTATAGCTATATTATAACAGTGACTTCATATCTCGTCTAATTAATCAATCCCAATTTCTCTTCTCATCAACTCCATTATATAAAAAAATAACCTGGAAATATTGCTGAACACTATATAATGAGAAAGTAACACAAACTTCCAGGACTTTACACAAATATAGAAATTGGTATCGAGAAATTTAGAGTGAATAAAGAGAAAGGTAGTATTTGGTTGCTGAACGCGTTGTAACTGCAATATAAACTGTTGAAACACTGTCCCCCTGTAGGGATAGCGCTGCTGCATATAAATAGAGTCCCCCCCCCCCACACTAGTCTGGCCTAAGTATAGAGTAAGACTCTCAATTTTGTGCCCCTCTATCTCTCTCTACTCTGCTTTAGATCTCTCTCTTCGGATCCTATTATAAGCCTCTTCTTCAGGGTTGTTGTAACAAATATTTGTTGTACCTTGAAAAGCCTTATTATTAATCGTTGTGGTTGTGGTTGGTTCCGCAGAGCTGGAAAGCATCAGAGATATTTTCCGTGACAGCCTACTTCTTTTTTTTGTTGTGTTCATCGACCAGTTTCGGAAGTACGCCCATCATCAGGATGTTTTTGAATCAAACAATGTGATAACATAAACTTGTACTCTTGTGTATTAACTGAATTTGGAACTGAAATAAAACTTAAGTGTATTAACTGAATTTGCTCTGTGCAAGCCTATATTGACACACTGTTTGGACAAAAATACATCCTGATGATGGGGCGAACTTTCGAAACAGGTCGATAACCACAAGCAGGCTATAACGGAATAGATCTCTGATGCCTTATTATTAAAGTTTGTCAACTCACTAGACAAATTGAAAGAATTACTCTGATGATGAATGAGAATCCGAAATTGGTCAGAAACAAACAAAATAAGGCGTCTATGAGGGATAGTTTATCCAACAATAGGGACCCATCCACATATTCAAGTAAATAATAGATCTAAAAGTGGATTATGTAATCCACTTAATCTTAATTATCTGTGTAAGAGAGAGAACACAAGCCCGACTGAGAGAAAACAAACTCTCTCTGGTACTCTCTCACTTAAGCAGGCTAGAGTGGGGAACCTGTATATAAGCCAGTAAGAGATCTAGACATCTATCTATCTATCAGATTCAACCATACACCGCATCGTGTCATAACTCTACTCTAACCCTTTATTCTATAAAATCATTACAAGTCCAGTGCAGTTGGTGTAAACTTATAGCTGTATTATAACAGTATCTTCATATCTCGTCAACCTAATTTCTCTCCTCATCAACTCCATTATATCCGTATAGAATTCAAAGGTGAATAAACAACAATTTATTATGTTTTTATTTTATGAAAATAGGAAGGTGTAATAGGATCCGAAGAGCAGAGGAAACACAAAAATTTGACAATCTACATTCTCGCTACTTAGGCCAGACTAGAGTGGAGGACTCTGTATATATACAGCCGAGTTAGCCCTACAAGGGAACAGTTTTACAACAGTTTACGAACAGTTAATAACGTAGTCAGCAACCTTCTACTACCTTTCTTATTCTTCATATATTCTCTCGCTATCTAACTTCTAATATACTTGTAAAGTTCTTTGCATTATACAGTGTTCAGTATTTATTTTAGTTTATTTCTCAAAAATTTTCCTTTCTCATTAATTTTCTCTTCTTCTCATATCCATCCATTATAAAGGTAAAGTAAAATGGACACAATATTTCCGATGAAAATCAGAAAACAATGAATTCAGAAAATATGTTACGATATAAAAATAACTTTCTCACATGACAGTAAGAGAAGTATTACGACGAAAAAGTATGAAACAAGCAAGGCTTTAAAACACAAGAATGGAGACTAGATCTGTGTTAGTTACTTAATACTAGGTATAAAACTGCGCCAAGTTAGGTCAAGGACTAAATATAATTTTGTTAAATGCCATTCATTATCATCATTTATAGATTCTATCACCGGTTTTTTAATTTAATTAATCCTGCTTTTTACTAATGTCTATCGCGTAAATGATCATCGCTTTAAAAACTGCGTCGTCAGAGTGTTTATTTTTTTTGTGATTTGCTATTTTACATTTATAAAAATATTTTAATATGTTAAATTATTTTTAAATAATTTTTTTTTATAATAAGGAAAAATAGTTTAAAAAATTTGTTTTATTGATTTCATTGATTTTTTTTGTTTGGCATCTCAGTATTTGAGACTAAAATCTCTAGCGGCAAGAAGTAAATAAAAAAAAAAAATTCTGGCGTGAAACACTCACATTACTTTCTCTAACTGCAATTAATACAATTTTAAAGTTGACTACTTTTCTTTAAGCTTGAAATTTTACTAATTTGTCCTGACTTAAATAATGTACTTTGTATCTACCCAAGGTAAGAAGTAATTATTATATTGTTGTGTAGAAAAACAGCGCCATTAAAAACTCAAATAACATTTAAAATATAGTTTACAGATTCCACAGAAACTTCAAAAAATCAATTTTACTCCCCTCAAAAAAAAATGTTCAAAATGTGAAACATGTATATCTGGTAGATGTTACGGATTCGACGTTTAATGAAAATTGCAAATGGACTGAAAAAAGGGGGGGGAAAAAAACATCAGTTAAGTCGCACGACTTGATGTTTGATGAATTTTGACCAAAAACTTTATTTTCTGTTGCTGTGATTCCCCACCCTAAACTATTATATCAAGTTTGAAGCTTCCTCCGATTTTTACCGAAGAAATGTTTCAAATAAAATTTTTTTAGTTTTTAATATGTGTTAAAGAAATTGTTGAAGTAGTTAACGAGAAAATCGTAGAAAACTGAGGAAAAAAAAAAAAACTGTTCACTAGTAACATACTCTCCCGGGCCGACCGATTTTCAACCTTCAAACTCAGCGATTTTGGCAATAAATTTAATTCTATTTGTCTGCGTGGCAGACACGCAGCTGCGTTGGCGAGCGAGGAGATAAAATACAAAAGCAAGTAATAATGTAAAAGATGAAGAAAATAGCTGAAATAAAAAGAGGCGAGATTTACACCCTTCTGATGACGGCGAATGATGACGCAGAGGGCGATGAAGTGATTGGTGGATTGGGAAAGGAAGTCGTGGCGTGTGAGTATGTATGTGAGTTCGGGTGCAAAGGCGTAAGCAAGAAAGGAATTTAGGCGCAGATAAAGGAAGAAGAGGGCTCGGTGAATCGGATGACGCTGTTGTTGACGCTGCTGAGAGTAGTGAAGCAACCAAAGCACGGAAAATGAGTGCTCCTGAAGAGGGTGGCGCAGAAAGACGAATTTTATCGCTAACAAGGTAATAAATGTTACTGGTAGGGCGAAGGCGCGTACAATGTGATCTAAATCTGATCACAAGGCGAACTATGAACTGACACACAACGGTTAATAAGTAGGGCCGACAGAACAAGAGAATGACACAAACACTGTTGTACGAGCGAGAGATAGAGAGCAATATCTATATTTATAGAAATAGAGGATGTTTGAAGGATGTGGGAAAGTAAGAAAGGGGCCAACCCCGAGAGATAAAGGTGCCGACAATCCCACCACCAAGAGAGAAAGAGTGGTAAAAATGTGGGGAAGCGTGAGAAACCAGGCGGACGATAAAAGAAAAAAAAAAGGAAATAATAATTTGGAAATGGCAAGGGATTAACAGTGGTGTAGTAATAAAAAAAGGGCAAAGCAAAGTTAATGCTCCTCAAAGGTGCCGCGACCTAACACTATTTAATATTGTTTAGATGATTATTGTGTAGATGATTTATATAATAAATTGAAATAGCATTTTGGCGGGAAAACATAAACAAAACCCTTGCCATGAAAATTCCCTTAAATGGGAATTTTCCCAGAGAAAAGAAAATCGTTGGGCCCATTTTCGATAAAATTGCAAAAGTATGGAAATCCCGTTCAGATAAGTAGCACTTCCCTGGGAATTTTGACAGATTCTTACTGGTGAGATCCATAAGGAATTTTACAAGTTTGAACTTTCTACTATTTTTTTCGTTTTTGAGTTATACAATTTTTTATAAAAAAAACAAAAAAAAACACTTTTTTCGAACTCAGGGGGGCCCACAAAACGTGTATTTCCGGTGAAAACTTGATATTAAAACTTTAACACGCTCAACAATACTTTTTCTTCATACAGCAGTAAGGAGAAAGTAAAAAAAACAATGAACCTTCTGATAATCAGTATACAATATCAATACGTAGTTGTAAATTTTCTGCGATTTGATCTACGCTTTTGAGATATGCACGGATCTGTTATACTTATATTTAGTGCCTAGAATTTCTCAGAACATATAATAATAACATATAAATAACTTTTTCTGGAAGGAATTATTCAATTTTGAACATGATTATGATATTTCTGCTTTACAGTTGTAGAAGAAACTAAGCAGAAAAATCTGCAATGTAAAGAATTCGCACAATATATTGGATATATTCAGAAGAGTTTTGTTGATAAAGGAAACAATATATTATCCCGATATTATATTAATATGCTAGTGTGTGTATGTATGTATGCATGAGTATACATTCCGCCCAAGATATTCAGCCCAAGATTTACTAAGAACTCTATAGATATTTGCTAACTGTGCAACTGATAAGTAGTGTATGTTAGTATATAGCACATTTGGATCATTGCCATGTTACAAGCAAAAGAAATTTATATAATAAACTAAATGTACATACATTTGAATTTTCTATGATATTGTAAGACAAAAAAATCGATCATATAAAATTTTGAATTTTTAGTGAAAATGATTTTTCAGAACCCCTGATGAAGGAAAAAGGAATTGTAACGATAATTTATCTGTATAGGTGCCTAAAAAAGATAATTAATTATAATAAAAATCGCTGACAGCTTCGCGAGCTGCCTCAAAGGTTTCAGTCAAACATTGTGTCACTTCATTGAATGCTTTTTTTTTTTTTTCTTTTTCTTTCTTCAATTATTTGTGATTTCCTCCAAGCGGCTCCAGCAACGTTTTTCTTTAAACTTCACGCTTATTATTTTTTTTTTTTTTTCCAGAGAACCCATCTGTACATATCGCATCGAACTGAGGGGGTTCAGCCAAGCATTCCTATCTCAATCGCATCGAATCCCTACAATATCCAAGATCCTTCAAAAAATAGTTAACGCTCTTTATTATGTTTCCAATCAAACCATTCACAAAATTCCCTTTCCTACTAGAAGTAACCAAAGTTAGATATAATAAATTCCATAGTACCCTATCTTCACACCCTAATCCTCTAGTCCGACACCTCTCATCCGCACTCTACCCGACAACCCCTTTTAAGAGGCTGCTTAAACGCTAGTGGCCTAGCGTGTCTCTGTAAACGTTGGAGTTGATTTGAGTGCTACTGCTGGTAGTTAATGAACTCTGTATTTTTTTTTTTTTACTTTATTTTATTAATTTTTCCTTTTGTATATATATATATTTTTTATACAGAATCTTCATATTTACTTATGACACTATGTTGGCGTTGTAAATTAAAAAAAAAAAAAAAAATCGTGTGAACACTCACACAACTTTCTCTTACTCCTATTCTCAAAATTATAATTGCCAAATATTATAGTTTGTGTACCAAATTTAATGAAATTCGTCGAAAACTGAAAAAAAAACTGTTTCAGTAAAAGCGCACTTCCGGCTTACTAATTTTCTTAAAAACTTGGAACTTTGGGCCATCAATTTATTTCTAATTAATTTTGTTTGGATGATAAGAATTGTATAATCAACTATGATTACCACTTTAGAGGAAGCTGTAACCTCAGGAGAAATGTTTCAAATAAAAGTAGTAGCTCATTGTATGTGTAAGTTGATATACCAAGTTTAAAAAGAAAATCGTCGGAGCCATTTTTGAGAAAAACGCGGAATAGCAACAAAAAAAAAACAAAAAAAAAAACAAGTAAAGTGGTACTTCCGGTTGGGGAATTTTGACAGATAACGTACTGTCGTCAGAACCCATAGTGATACCTAAACGGAATATCAAGTTTCAACTTTCTACGGTTTCTTCGTTTTTGAGCTATGCTGTTCACATACACACACACACACAGATCATTTGCTTAAAAAACACTTTTTTGGACTCAGGGGACCTCAAAACGGATATTTCCGGTGAAAACTCGATATCGAAAATTTGACACGATTGCAATACTTCCCACTTACTAGGAGTAAGAGAAAGTAAAAATTAATTAATTACAAAAAGTACGAGACTTTAGTGACTAAATTAGAAAAGACTAAACAAACTAGAGTTATGTACGAGTATTTTATGGGACGGTAAATTGTAGAATCCTTTCTAATTAAGCATATATAAAATATAAAAGTGAGTGATCATTTAAACGGAAACCTAGTCTTTGGCCGTATGGGCGAGAAACTAAGGGCCATTAAAAAAAAAAAAAAGACCACACCAGACAGACAGACAGATAAACACTGACAAATTTCTGAAAACCACTTTTATTGGACTTAGAAATATCAAAACATTTATTTCCGGTATAAATTCAACACGATTTACAATACTTCCTGTTACTAAGAGTAAGAGAAAGTAAAAAATTTTATAAAATTTGAAGGCAACAATACGTTTAGTTAAAATGCAAAGATTAAAGCAAATCGAGTAGTATTTTAAGAATACCATTACTTTAAAAAAAATCTGGTGTGAAACACTCACACAACTTTCGCTTACTCCAGTTCTCAAAATGATAATTGACAAATTTTATAGTTTGTGTACCAAATTTAATGAAATTCGTCGAAAACTGAAAAAATTGTTCAGTAAAAGCGCACTTCCGGTTTACTAATTTTCTTGAAACTCGGAATTTCAGCCATCTATTTATTTCTAACTAATTATGTTTGGATGATAGAATTGTATACATCAACTAGGATAAACTTTAGAGAAAAATATAACCCAACCCCTCCCCCGCCTAAAAGTGCCCTTAAAAGAATTTTCCCCAGAGAAATGTTTTAGATAAACGTTGTAGATCTTTGCATGTTTAGTTTATATACGAAGTTTCAAAAAAATCGTCAAAGCCATTTTTGAGAAAATTGCGAAAAAGTGAATAAATCATTTAGTAAAGTGGTAAAGGAAACGCACTTCCGGTTATCCGATTTTTTCAAACTCGGAATTTCAACAACATATTTAATTCTAATTAACATTATTTAGATGGCAGAATTGTCTAATAAACTGAAATAGCACTTTAGATGGAAACCTAACCCCACCTCTCCCCCAAAAGTGTCCTTCAATGCATTTTCCCGGAGAAATGTTTCTAATAAAAGTTGTAGCTCTTTGTATGTATGGTTGATTTTTAAAGTTTAAAGAAAATCGTCGGACCGATTTTTGAGAAAATCGCAAAAAAGTAAAAAATCCAACTAGTAAAGTGGTACTTCCGGTTGAGAAATTTTTATAGATAACGTAGTGTCAGATTACAATACTTCCTCTTACTAGGAGTAAGAGAAAGTAATAAGTACGGGTGTTTTTTTTTACAGTATTTCTATAAATTTTTTAACTGGTATATTTAACATAGTGCAGTAATAATAATAACACAAGTAGACGGTTCATTGTTCCATTCCTAATAAGAAACCATAAAACATTGTTCTGTTATGTAAAATAGTGGACTCTCTACATAATTTAAATATTAGATTAGATAGTAATGTTTTGTTGCATAAAAATGTTTTTTAAAAACAATATATGCATATATTCGCAATTATGCATTTTGATTTTCTTTTAATATAAATTTAAGTTAAAACTATTATTTAAATTATGCTCTACTATCAAACATAAATAATAAGACATAATCATTTATAGCCGGAGAATTTAACCTTTTAAAAAAATTCTCAGGTAAAACATTAAAAATATAATATACAAGATCTATTAACTTTTCAAAAAAAGTTTGGTATTAATATTTTATATATTTTTTTTTTTTATAAAATCTATTAAAACCTGTCTCTTTAAATTATTAAATATCTTAAATACCGATCTTAAATATATTAATTATTAAATACCGATAATAATTATTTTATATCTTAATTTAGTAGATTTTTTTTTTTTTTTTTTTAAATACAAATAATAAGACAGGAAGTTATGCGATCGTGTAAAATTTTCGAATGATCGAGTTTTCACCGGAAATACATTTTTGGTGGTCAGCTGAGTTGAGATTTCCTGAGTATGAAAAAGATGTTGTTAGCTTAGTGTGAGTGAAAATAAAATACGAGGAAGCTCGTATGTCAAGAAGCTCAAAATTGACAATGACAAAAAGACTTACTTGGAATCCCCCCCCCCCGACTCAAAAGACAAGAAATGAAGACTCGCTACAGACAACTGTAACGACTCCTAGACTGTGTAGTGGAAGTACGAAATGAAAAATAATAGTTTTTAAAAATAATTTATCTAATTTTGTTAATATATTAGACTGTGAATTTATCTTCAAAAAGAGTGTATTTTAGAGACAGGTACTGTAAATTGGGATCATGGCAAATAGAAAAACAAAGAAATCCCGTTGGGGTAAATGTTTTGTATAAGAAAATTCCCCCGCTAGAGATAGAGAGGAATTCCAATGAATTAGAGAGAGCCATCAGCTTTCAAATAGTTCAGTTCAAAAAAGACAGTCTGCACTTAGCCTTCAAACAACTAAGTCGCATTCTGCTTCAGAAAGCCAGAACATTTCAGGAATCGCTCAGTGCCAATGATAGATATTTGCCTTTATTCTAGATAAACATCATTTTATAAAGATACAGTGTGATATTGTAATATACTTAAATTTACTAAGAGATAATATAATTATTTATAAAACAGTGGTGACTTCTTAATTATTCTTATACTTCTATCTTTTCCTCAAACATACTTACAATCCTTTATACAAGACCGCTCGAGCTACACAACCAACTACACATCATCACACCATTACATTACAACTGTCACTACAAAACTAACGATTAATTTATACTTTTCTCATCAAACCCATCTGGATGTATGGCATCAGCACCCACTCTAGGACGGGACAACCCGGACTTTTGTCCGGGGCACCAAAATTTAGGGACGTCATTTTGGCTGTAAGTGTTAGAAAAGTATTGATATGTTAAAGACTCAATTAATAGAAAATTTCACATATCGATTTTTTTTTTTCATTCGCTAAAAATTTAATTAGTGTATAGCTTATTTACGTATATTGTTTATGTCTAAAAGCTAAAAAATATTCACATTATTATTAAAAAAAAATTAACGAAGAATTTGTGAAGGACGATGCTTGAACTTGTTTGAATATGCATATACTTCTCTGAACAGAATAACATTAGCACGAGAGCAGAGGCTGCTTCTGGTTGTGTTTGAACATGCATAGACTTGCTTCAAAATATATATATACATATTCTTATATACGTAATTTGTCTTTTGTCCGGGGCGACGTAACCGATAGAGCGGGCGCTGATGGCGTCGAACTGTGGGGTTCAGCTGAACGTTTCAACCTCAATCACATCGAATACCTACAATATCCAAGATCCTTCGAACAATAATTAAGGCTCTTTATTATGTTTTTAATCAAACCATCCACAGAATTTCCTTTCCTACTAGAAGTGACCAAAGTCAGACATAAGAAATTCCATAGTACCCTATCTTCACACCCTAATCCTCTAGTCCGACATCTCTCATTCTGCACTCTACCCGACCACCCTCCTAGACGGCTTAAACGCCAGTGGCCTTCCAACATCCACTCCAGTGTCAGAGCTGTAAGGGTGTTGTGAGGAGATGTAGGTTGATGCTTGATGAATGATAAACACCTTAAGATGGTTAAGATTTGTAATTGATATAAATATATATGACTGACTGCCGAGGACTTTACACTATAGAGTTAAGAACTACTGAACTGAACTGACAGACTGACGTGGCTAAATGATATATACGGAGAGATGAGAGTTATAATAACGGAGTGATATCTGTGTGTGAATCAACTGAATTCTATCTGAATGATGTCTGATTGCCTATCTCTCATATATATATATACACTGGCCGAGCCTCTCCTCTCTTTGCGAGAGGGGCTGTTTCTCTCTGCTAGAGTGGATGAGTGGTGGGGGTTCACTACCCCTACAGTGCTAGAGCCAATGAATGACAAAGTTTATTGGAGTGCTAGCACTGGGTAGTTTCGCAACTCTGATTTTTTTCTTTTATTTATTTCTTCTTTTTATAGATATTTTTTTACACAGAATCTTCATATTTGCATATGACACTACGTTGCCGTTGTAAATTTCAAAAAAGAAAAGAAAAGATATGTTTCAGTTACTACCTCATTGAATGGTTTCTCAGTTTTTTTTGGAGGGAATTTCACGAAAACACTTCCAGCGATATTCATTAAACTTCGTTGAAAAGAAACTTGCATTTTACATAATTATAACTGGCTAATTTTCTTCAATGTCTCCACAATTTACATAAATAGGAGTATCTAAAATTTATAAAACGATTTTTTCGAGGAAATCAATTGCCTCATATTTTCTCAAAATCTTCCTCTTAAAGGAAGAAGTTACAAACAAACACTCACAACGATTTCCTCCTAATGCAGTCTACCATAGTCATAATTGACAAATTATTTTCCAACTTATTTTTACTAAAATATTTACTTGTCTTCAATTTTATATTAATGGGAGTATCTAAATTTATAAATTGATTTTTTTTGTGGAAAGCACTCTCAAATACTTCTTCAAATGAATTTAATCGTGGAAAAGTTTAAAACAAAAGTGATAAAGTCTCTATATTCAGATAACCCGAGGTTGATTGAGGAAATCAAGGCTGACCATCTTCTTGGAATGCCAACTGATAGGATGGTTCCTAGGTATCATTTCGAAAGGAACTTCCAAATTGTTACACCGAACAGAGGTGAATGGGACGACTGTGAGCCCCCCTGTTCGGTAACTCGATCTGGTATACAGACGGATCCAAAACTCCGACTGGGGTCGGAGCCGGGGTCTACGGGGGCAGGCCTAAAGTTAACTTTCTCTTAAGGCCAGCCTAGGGAAGCACGCCACGATCTTTCAGGCTGAAATCGTGGCGTTACAACTCTGCGCTAGGGAGATTATAAGGCAAGGCATAGTGGGTAGAAGAGTATACTCCGATAGTCACGCAGCTCTGAAGGCACTTTCTTCACACCAAATAGTCTCAACACTGGTGTGGGATAGCCTATTTGCCCTACCGAGGTGGGTACTCGGAACAAACTGACACTCGCCTGGGTGCCGGGACATACGGGGTTTCTGGGCAATGAAAGGGCGGATGCCCTAGTGAGGGAGGATACCTTTATAGGCCCCGGATCCTTCTGCGGCTTGACCAGCAGGCTTTTTCAAACTTCTATCAAAGGTTGGATAGAAGAACAACGTCTGCTTTGATGGGAGAGTACACCAGTACAGAGGCAGGCAAAGCTCTTTATCAAGAGACATTTGCCTAAATTTACCATAGTTCTACTGAGCCATACCCGAAGGGATATAAGGTTAATTGTGGGTCTACTAATAGGGCATTGTAGGCTGATCAGACACATGCACCATCTACAACTTGCAGATAGTGCGATTGCCGATTCTGCAAGGCAGAGGAAGAAACCCCGGCGCACATCCTTTGTGAGTGCGCCGGCCTGGCGAGGAGCTATGAGCTTCATGATGGAGCCGCTCTCAGCTTTGCTAGCACTGATTAGGAGGGTAAAGCTGAGGAGTTGTGCTATAATTTAAGGGGATCCACAATAGACCTCGTCGCAATAGGCTGAGGCTCTTCCCCCCCCCCGTTTCTAATCTAATCTCTATATTCATAGTTAGTATAACAAATTTAATATTTAAATTAATAATTATTAATATTTAATAATTATTTTATATTCCATTAATTTTTTATAATAACTATTAGAAAATTGTATTCTGTTTAATTTTTTTAAAACGAAGGAATATAAGAAGTTAGGATCAAAAAGCCAAATGAGTACACATGTTTCAATGCTTTATTCAAAAGGGTGATGTAATAATTCACTAGGATCGCATTACCATCTAAGGCTGCTAACAAGTTTACCTCTGTTCACTTTACTATAAACTTCAATTTATATAATTATATGGTTGAAACACACGATAATATATCTAATATATTCCTCTTTTTTTTTTTTATGAACATTAATTAACAATTGATAATATTCTTCGATTTTGGAATTTTGATGTTTTCAGTTATTCTTAATATTGTACATGCTATTCTGTGTGTAAACAAAATAAATAAAAAAATCGTAGGTCCATCATTAGATCCGATACACAATCAAAATTGATCCACCACGAGTGGAATTTATACAATAGTTACACACAAAGAGGACTGTCATTTGTATCTTTTTTGTGATAAAATTTTTTGGAAGGACTGTAAAATTGAGTTGTTTTTTTTCCCAAATGCCACTTCTACAATCCTACAAACTATCAGAATGTGTAACTTTACAAAATAATTTCTGAGTTTTTTCGGGACTACTCGGAAATGGCTTCAACGATTTTAAATTAGAAAATATTATCTGAACTTTTAGTTACTGTGGGATGGAAAGGAGCTTGTAATACTATTCGTGGGACCAGAATTCTCTTCTGGAATAAGCTAACAAGTTCCAGAGCAGAAGAAATCCCCATCCAGGGCTGAGACAAGATAAGAAGACCTGCCTGGGCAAATATGACCAGTGTGGAAAAGATCTGAGGTGTGCAACATCTAAAACAAAAGAAAAAAATTTGCCTGCTGATAGATTTCCTCACGGAGCAGAATTTTAGTGGGCACCTGTAGAAGATCGACCAAGTAAAACGGTAGATTCTGTGTGGAGTTCGAAGAGATTCCAATGCATCTCCTGTCAGAGACGCTAACATACAGAGAAGAAGGTTTAGAAGCATGGATACCTTACCAGGTTTGTATTTGTGTAATCAATTACGAATTGACACTTGTGTTTGGTATGAAACGTGTAACTTTTGAAAATATAATAAAGTATTGTTAAAATTAACTAGGCGTGTTTATTCTTTATTCTCGGAGCTTTAAATACTACACTCTGATTGGCTGATGTTATACTCACCCATTTTTCCAAAATACTAAGGTTTTTAATAAATTTCATAGGTTAATAATTTTTACTTTCTCTTACTAATAGTAAGAATTTGTGTTTACTTCTATTATTTTGTAGAAAGGTTTTAAAAATAAAAAAATTTTCAATGTTTTGACAAAAATTTTCAAATTTCCGTAATTTTTTTTTTTTTTTTAATTTAAGGCGCGTCAGTCAACATCTAAGGTCATTTGCGCCCGGAGCGTTCTCAGTGCACGCCGGCCTCCGGACAGTGTTCTCTCGTTACAGACAACACTGTCCATCACCGCACAGTGAGCTGTAGAGGCTCCTAGGAAGAAAATATCTAAGGGTAGCACAGCTGGGCTCGAACCTGGGTCCTACGCGTGGGAGTCTAGTGCGCTAACCACATAGCTGTTCCCTTCCCTATTTTTTTTTTTTAACGTATAATATCTAAACAATTACTAGATATCTATTAAATACATACACAATTTAAAAATAAAAACTCTTAAAATCTGAATTTTCATAACAGGATTATATGAGTATGTAGGAGCTTAGATTCTGATTCAATTCCATCACTATTCCACTTCCATCGTTCTGATTGGTGGTGTGATAGGTGCCAGAAATTATATCTATAAATATATTTTATTTGAAAAATATCATTATTTGAAAATATTCTAACATTCGCTGGCAAAAAGTGTATACCCAGGTAGAAGACTACCGGTTACAGAAGAGTTTATAGAACTTAGTCACCTTTGTCTTTTACCTTTCTCAAAGGAGATGATTTGAACTACCCAGAGAGGCATTCTTTCAAGACAGTCTCAATTAGACATTTCAACCAGATCACTTGCTTCAGGAATCGCTTTCTTAAATTCAGTGCCACTTATGAGTTAAAAATATTTGAGTTAAATCAATCTAGTTGGTTTCTCTTATATATTGATAAGCTTCTTACATTCATTGCAATTAATTTGTAGTTGTTATTTTCAGAGAATATATTTATTGTTAACAATGGTGACAATGGGTACTTTACTTATTTCTAATACTTCTCTCTCTTAAAACTTACATACACACAAGCCCTTTACAAAACTGCTCACGCTACATCACCACCAACACATCACCAACTATATTACACTGGACACCAGGGTGTAAAAAAAAAAAAAAAAAAAATGACTACCAGCCAATAACAAATCGAGCTTGAAATACTACTATCAAGATGAAGCTTGAAATACTCAGATTGACTGATGTTACCCTCACCCAGTTTTCCTAAATACTAAGGTTTTTAATAAATTTCATAGGTTAATTTTTTACTTCCTCTTAGTAATAATAGTAAGAGGAAGTATTGCAATATTATCGACATTGAGTCTTCATTGGAAATATATGTTTTGACGTCCCCTGAGCCCAAAAAAGTGGTTTTTACAAGAGGGTGTGTGCGTGTGTGTGTGTGTGTGTGTGTGTGTATATGTGTTTGTTGTAGATTTGTCTGAGAAGAATATTAAATTATAATAACAATAATAACTACTGACGAAAATGTTCTGAAGGCAAGAGGGGAAAAAGTAAGGAAAATCAAGACCTCTCCTTCGAATCAAAACAAATATATAACTTGAAGATGGCAGCGATATATCCGGTGATTATATCAGTAGATGGTCTTGTCCCAAAAACTACGGCTGAAACTATTGTAGATTAGGTCTACCTAAGCACCTGACAGCCGAAGTTCAAAAATCAGTCCTGCTTGATTCGGCACTTATAGTTCGGCGTATCCTACGAATCAGTTTGGTTTTTTTCCTTCCAATTAGGGTTGCAGGTTCCTGCCTCCCTTAAGTTTTTGTAGTACAAAATTAAAACAATAATAATAATAATAGTAATAATAATAATATTAATAATAATAGTAATAATCGAGAACTACAGCGCATAGATAGCGGGTACACAGCGCTCGATTTGGCTGCTCAAGAAGGACCTCGGTTGAATACTTTCGAACACTGGGTAGAAGAATGGAAAGCCAAGGAGCTCCATGGCCGGTATTATGCGGCGTTGGAGGCAGACGGTATCTCTCGCGAGATATCAGTAAAGTGGCTCGTGCGAGGTGAACTCTTTCCGGAGACGGAAGGATTTGTACTCGCAATCCAAGACCAAGTGATTGCGACAAGATCATACCGGAGGCACATAATCGGGGAGCGAGAAATCTCTGACCGATGCAGGCTGTGCAACGCAGCAGTAGAGTCCATTCAGCATATCATCGCTGGGTGCTCGAATTTAGCAGGCACTGAGTACCTCTCAAGGCACAATAATGTAGCGCGCATACTCCATCAGGCGTTGGTAATCAGGCTCGGGATTGTGTCAGAGGGAGAGGAGCTTCCTTATTACAGGTATTACCCGAAGGCCATAGTGGAAAAGGACGGGGTTAAGGTGTATTGGGATCAGTGCATGATCACCGATAGGTCGGTCTTGCACAATAGACCGGACATCCTTATTTTAAATACCCGAAAAAGGGCAGCCGAGATAATAGATGTAGGGATTCCCTTGGACGACAATACCCGCAAAACTTTAGCCGAGAAGAAGCGGAAGTACCAGGATCTAGCGATTGAAATCAAAGAGATGTATCAGCTGGATGTGGTTAGGGTAATCCCGATTGTCATATCGGCTAATGGCCTAGTACCTGTTGAGACTGTCAAGAATCTGCATGAGCTCGAGCTGGAACCCTGGTTGTTAGAGAAGGCGCAGAAGTCTGTTTTATTGGACACAGCGAGGCTGGTGAGGAAGTTCCTCAATTTATAACAAATGAAATGTCTTCAGTGGGTTGGAATTGTTCCCCCCGCTGATGCTATTTGCAAACGGAAAAAATAAATGGAGAAAAAAAAAATAGTAATAAGAATAATAATAATACTAATACTAATAATAATACTTTATTTGGATAAAATTATAACGATAAATGAAAAAAGAAGAAAGTATTCTACGGCAATGGTAAACCCTCTGCCGAAGGTTGTAGTATTATATATTTACATATATATAATAATTACAAATTATTTTTAATTTGAATAAACATTTAAGAAAATAAAAGCTACTAAAAGTTGAAGAAAGAAAGGAAAAAGTGTAAATTAAAATTAATTAATAATTTTTTAAATACAAACCAGATGTTGGAGGAGAATATATCCTCCCCTAGTACCTTCACGGAATTCCTTAAGAAACAAAATGTATTTTTAAAAATCTGTCACTTTCAATTGCAACATTGTTGTGTAAATTGAATTTTAGGGAATTCTGAGAAATCCGTGACTTAATCTTAATTCTAAGCTTCAATTATAAGTTTTACTGAGATTGATTTAAGCGCTTTCTAGTGGTCTACAAATTACTCACTTTCAGAAAAATCGTTAATTCCTAAAAAGAACCAATAACAAATATAATGTGCGAGCCTCCATCAGCCTCCACCTATACAGACGATTAACATGGAACCCTCATACTCGACTCAAACGAAATGAACTAAATTACCGATATAGAATGCTAAAAAAACGACTCAGACAAACGTTCAAAACTTATACTTCACAATAAAAGACAACTGTACAATTCTCTACTAGCTCCTATTTGGACATACGGGCTCGAATTATACGGCACTGCCAAAAACACAAACAGCATTCAATCTCTAGTCTAAAATCCTACGCACCATCGTCAACGCTCCCTTCTACATCTCTAACCTCACTATCCACACTGACCTAAAAATTCTCTTCGTCTCCACTTTAGCCAAATCCTGCTACCTAAAATTCCATTCCAAATTATCTTCTCATTCCAATCCCCTAATCCAAGCCCTCTGTACTTCCACTCACCCCACAAACCCGCCAAGACGACTAAGGCGTCGATTGCCGCACGACTATCTAAATACATAACGACGGCTGGCTTGAGATACAGTCGTACACACTAAGGCCATACGGCGTATCGCTGGATACCGTCGTTCACAACTTCAAGCCAGGGTGTGCGCGCTAACGCATACTTTTATTTCATTATTTATCTGTAACATGGTTATACTTGTTGCATGGTTACTGTGTAGTTGTAAAAATCTTTAAATAAATAAATAAAAAAAAAAAAAACCGCCTTGAAAGAAAGTTTTGTGAGTGTTTCACACTGTTTTTACTTTCTCTTATTCCTAAAGGAAGTAAGAGAAAGTATTGCGACCGTGCCAAATTTTCTGTGAAGTTACTTTTCACCGGACATACATGTTTTCGGTTCCCCTTAAATCTCAAAAACTAAAAAAATCATAGGGAGCTCAAACTTACGTAGTATTCCGTTTCTACCAACCACCGCATTTGACATCAAGATTTTGGGCTAAATTCATCAACCGGAAGTGCGACGTATACAGAGCAACTAGCCCTGAAAATGGATGGCGCTGTAGCGTCGTGCCTATACTCTGCCGTCAATGACAAAGGTAGTTATAAGCTGTGTGCTAATTAATGTAGTAGTTTTTTAAATTGCGATGTTGTTAATTATATAGCTTGTTTCATACTACTATTATGTCTTGACGAGTAAGAGGGTCGCGGCGATGAGCGCAGAAGGGTCTGGGCGAGAACCCGCCTGGAGCCGTCGCTGGTGAGATCTTGGTGGTAGAAGCAAATCAGTCAGTTTCTCCTGATTTTTTCAAAAACGGCTCCAACAATTTTCTTGAAACTTCTTATCCCTTTCACACCAATCCTTTTTTTTTTTTTTTTTTACAAAATGTTCCCCGAAAAATTGTAGAGGATTCTGGGGGAACAGTAGTGTCAAGCTTTTCTCAAAACTACCACTTCAGTAAAATATTTGGTTTTACCACCTACATATTAATACATGATAGAAATTCCAAATTGAAAAAAAAATCGATTAACTGAAACGATTTTACAGAATAGATTTCAAATATCTGGATAAAACGGTTACAACGATTTTCTGTAAACTTGGAATGCTTGTGTAGTGTAGTGGAAGAAAGAAATGAAAGAAAATAAGAATTTTGAAAATAGTTTAGTAAAATAATTTTGTGAATTTTAGCTAGTTCAAACAGTGTATTTTAGTGAAGGGGAAAGAGCCAGGTACTATAATTTAGGTCAATGGTAGTGAAGAGACAAAGGGACAAATAACAGTTAGGATAAGACAATACACTCCCTCCAGACATATCAGCATTATTTGAAAAGATTTGAACTAACAATTAGAAGTCATTCTTAAAAACAGTCTGCATTCTGCTTTCAAACAAGACAGTCTGTTCTAGACACTGAACCAGAACACTTGTCTTGCGCTCTCTCTTAGCATCAGTGCCAATCATAAATTAAAACATAAGAGTTTTGCACTTAATCTAGGTTAAATAATTGATTTATAAACATAATAGTTGTGATATTATAAAAGTACTTAAATTCACTTAGAGAATATAACTATTTTAAAAACAGTGTGATCTCTTGATTATTTCTTAATACTTCTCTCATAAACATATATACTCACAAGCCCTTTACTATACCGCTTCAAAAACTACTACTACATACATACAACACATCCACACCAATAACATTTCAGCTGCATTGTATCACTTTTATTTGAAACAATTTTCTGAAAAAAAAAAAAAAATTAGTGGGGTATTGGGGGCTCTGTTAGTTAATTTAAATTTGCACAAGCTTTGTTGGTTTTTGACATAAAGTACCCCACCACCATTTTTAAGGGCCAGCCCAAAATCTTAACGTTGGAAGTAAAAGGAAATTTTCTTGATTAAATTATATTAATTAGAAGTAAGAGAAAGTCAATTAGTGTATGTTTCTCACCAGAATTTTTATTTTTATTTCAATACAACAATACATATTAAGTAATAGTTTCACCTTAAAAGATATGACTTTATTCTAAAACAAAGTTCATCTTACAATCTGTACTTTCTTATTCCTGACTTGATTATTATGTTAATACTCAACAAACTGCAGAACTATACATGAATGTTGTAATCTTATAAAAGAATCTTTTTTTTTTTGAACTGTACTAAAGAACATGTATTTAAGATTTTTGACATTCACCATATGAGTACTTGTTGACAGTTGTAATAGTATTTTCAAATTAAATACACGTAATTACTAATATATTACTAAATACTACTACATATACCACCCAGTAAATAATTCTTAACAACTAGTGAGAGAAATGTGTATTATGTAATGTAATAAGATTTGTAATTTCATTTTGAAATTTAATAATTTCCTTTTTACTCTTTTAATATAGTAAACAAGTTTTAATGTAATCTCCACTTTCTCATGTTTTATTAAATAAATAATATATACGTTTATTTATTGTATTAAATTAATGTCTAATTAAAGTTTTCATTTTCTGTTACTACTGGAATATGATAATAGATTTCTAGCGAATGGGGGTATGTGTAGTGTTTGTCTAACTAAAAAAAAAAACAACAAAATTACTGTAAACTAAATTATAATATTATTTGTGTCACTAGGGAATCCTAGTGTTGCACTCGTGACTGAAAAAACGAAACTGTACAAGAAATAAAAGTACAGTGGCGACAGGTAATAGATGTTACTTCGCCCTCCAGAAGCAGGTTGAAATTCCAGAAGTTTAACAAGCAGAGCTAAGGTCTTATTTACAAAATATCATTCGGACTATGATTACGTATGGTTGTGAAAGTTGGGTACTCACAAAAGCTACTGAAAAACTCCTCAACATATGGGAAAGAAAAGTACTCCGATGAATATTTGGACCTGTCTGCGAAAGGTGGGCGCTGGAGAATTAGAAGAAATGAGGAGCTTCGACAGATGTTCGAGGAACCAGACCTGGTATATTTTATAAGGAAGAACCAGTTAAGATGGCTTGGACATGTGGAAAGAAGGCCACAAAACAGGATTCCAAGGAAACTTTTGGAACGAAAGCCAGGAGAAAGCCGTAATAGAGGGAGGCCTAGTATGAGATGGTTGGATGGTGTGGAAGAAATTTTGAAAGGGATGGGTTCAGAAGATGGCGCAGGTACGCCCACGACAGAGCAGAATGGCAAAGAATAGTGGAACAGGCCCAGGTAGGGAATCCGACATGAAATTTTCGCTCAAGATAATGTCAAATTAGTTTTCTCACACGGCATTCTAGCCGCCGTATGGGTGCCTATAGATTCTGTGGGGAGATGGGGGGGGGGGACACCAATATATCTATCTCTTGGCGAAGGAGATGGTGATGCTATCATCTAAAGAAGATTTAGAAGCCTGGGTATGTATTGGGTATTTTGGAGAAGGAGGTATCCTTCCTGTTACCTTTCTAGATCATGAAATTTCCAAAAGAAATAGATTCCTGATGGAGTGTTGTAGATGGCGAGTATCTCATCCTGCCTCCCAAAGGTATAAACTCCACAGTATGTCCCAGTGCTACCCAAAAAAATAACACTTTCTCTTATTGAGAAAGTGATAGTGAAAAATATACAAAAGATGAATAAATAAATACAAAGTAAGTATAAAATTGTTGTGGTTGGTTTCGCAGAGTTGGAAAGCATCAGAGATATTTTCCGTGATAGCCTGCTTCTTTTTGTGGTCATCGACCGGATTTGGGTGTTCATCCATCAATATTCGCCCATCGTATCAACTAAATTTGCTCTATGCAAATCTATATTATCACATTGTTTGACCAAAAGCATCCTGATGATGGGCGAACGCCCGAAACCCGTCGACAACCACAAAAAGAAGCAGGCTATCACGGAAAATAAACTCTGATACAAATATATAAAGTGCATTTATTTCTCAATGTAGTCTCCCTTTAGTTTAGTCAATATACTATGTCCAACGTTTCTCCAATAACTGGATTCCATCCCTGAAGTGCGATTCTGGAAGATCTTCAAAATATCCATTTACCGCTGCTATCATCTCTTCATTTGACCCAAAACGTTTTCCAGCCACAAATTTCTTAAGGATTGAGAATAGATGAAAGTCAGAGAGAACCAAAAATCTGGCGAATAAGGAAGGGATGTTCTAACAATTATTCATACTTCAAATTCCTCAATTTTCCCATTGCCAAAGCGCCTTTGTGGGCGGTTGCATTGTCCTGATGAAATAATGTGATAGGTTAAGAGAGATAGGATTAGCGAGCTTTGGGTTTGGGTTGGGTACGGAAGACCTACCTCGCCTGGAATGGCACGGCAAGTCCAAGCGGGTGCCAGGAGGGCGAGGTGAAACCGTAGACGGTGCATATATTGCATGGTCGGGCCAGTGACCATTCTAGGCCTTTAAGTAGAAGACTTGTCCTTCTACAAAATGGTACCACGGGATCGTGAGCCAAGCCCGCCGGAGTTTATCTCCGTTCTCACGTGTTGCGGAATGGTTTCGTGGTGGTCGTGGTATTGCAGTGATGATAGTAGTGTCCCCATGCTGTTTGAGAGGTAGGCTGGTTGGAGTACCTACGGGTCCAGGAACGCCAGTTCATGGGTTTGCTCTCGTCAACAACATGTCCTGGTGAAATTGGATTTTTTTTTTTTCTTTTGCAAACCAGGCCTTTGTCTCTATAATTTTTTCATCTAGCTAGTCAAGAAGATGTGCATAGTATTTCCCGTTAATTCACTCGTTGGCGATTACCCATCCAAAACGAAGAATTTTATGACGGAATGGAATGGTATTCCAAGTTTATTCATTTTTCCCAAAAACAAACAACACGCTTACTTTAAAAACAGCCGTAAAAAACAAACTATTTGTCTGATTATATTCACATTTTGTAATTTACTTTTGCAACAAGTGTGCCAATTTAAAAAAAACAGTAATTTCATTTGTAGCAATGCCATCTTTGAGTTGAGCCGAGAACTTTTCACCTTGCCCTAGTAGTAAAAGAAAGAAATATAAAAAAACTAAAAAAAAAAAAAATCTGGGGTAAAACAATCTGGGGTTAGCCCTCCCCTCTTACTACCACTATTAAATACAATGACATAGAAAATGAAAACTTTTTATTAAATATCAAAATTTATTCACTTGTCCTAATTTGAATATAAGAGATAGTGGGGGCAAAATACCTAGCCAGGCAGATATAGAAATGATTACATTGTAATTCAGAAGATAGCGCCAATAATATTGTACAAACACTCCTCAGAACCTCCTTAAATAAACAATTTTGGGGGGGGGGGAGAAAATATTTCAAATAAAAGTAATAGGTTTATATCTAACCAGTTGGCAAAGACAATCATAGTCGTTTTCGAGAAAAATCCCCCCCTCCACCCCAAACAACTTGAACCTATTCAGTAAAGTATTCTCACTTTAGGTTAATTTTCTTTAAAATTTATAATTTTAGCAACTCTTATTATTAATATTATTAAGTGGCAGAACCAAAACCATACACTATACAGAAATGTTACTTTATAGGAAAACTAACGCTACTGGTCCCCCCCGAAACCCCAACACAAAAAAAAAATCAATTTTCTCAAAGAAAAAGTTTCAATAAAAAATGTTACGTATTAGTGTTTGTGGATAGTATACGGAAGTTTAAGAAAATCGTTCAGGGCCATTTTCCCTAGAAAATAGGCTGAAAAACTGAATAAACAAATCAGTAAAGTCGCATTTTTACTTTCTCTTATTCCTAGTGAGAGGAAGTATTGTAATCGTGTCAAATTTTCGATATCGAGTTTTCACCGGGAAATATCCGTTTTGAGGTCCCCTGTGTCCAAAAAAATGGTTTTTAGGCAAATGGTGTGTGTGTGTGTGTGCGTGTGTTTGTGAATAGCATAGCTCAAAAACGAACAACCGCAGAAATTTGAAACTAGATATTCCGTTTAGGTATCACAATGGGATCTGACTGTATCTTATCTGTCAAAATTCCTCAACCGGAAGTACCTCTTTAATAGTTTTTTGTTTTACTTTTTTGCGTTTTTCTCAAAAATAACCCCGACGATTTTCTTCAAACTTAATATATCAACTACACATACAAAGAGCTACAACTTTTATTTGAAACATTTCTTTGGAAAAATTCATTCAAAGGCACTTTTACGGGAGGGGTAGGGTTTATGTTTTTCTCTAAAGTGCTATCATAGTTGATTATACAATTCTATCATACAAAGAAAATCAATTAGAAATAAATAGATGGCAAAAATTCCGAGTTTCAAGGAAATTAGTAAACCGGAAGTGCGCTTTTACTGAACAGTTTTTTTTTCAGTTTTCGACGAATTTCATTAAATTTGGTACTACACAAACTATAAAAGTTGTCAATTATAATTTTGAGAATTGGAGTAAGAAAAAATTGTGTGAGTGTTTCATTTTTTTGGTTGATGGATTGTATCCAAAACCTTCACATATCAGATGCAGTGGTGGTAATACCAATAAGTTTTTTTTGCATTTTTTGGTTTTTGAAATATTTTGTTTACAGATCCATTCGCTATAAAAACATTTTTTTCGTATTCAGGCTACCCTCAAAACATGTATCGGAGGTAAAAAAGCAATATTTCCTTTTGACTAGGAGAAAGAGAAAGTAAAAATTCTCAAGGGAATTTGCTGATTTTGGATCGAATTATTTACTAATGACCTTAAGTGTCTTAAACAAAAGGTTAGTATGATATCATCTTTAATAAAAGTAAATTAACTATTGCCTAATTAGGTAAAAACAAATTTCATGTTAAGGCACACATAATATGGATTCAATTTTTTTCGAATCAACAATAATCATCCCGTTATTACAAAGAGCTATACATCCCGTTATACTCCACCATATTTTAAAAACAGTTTTCTTAAAAATATATATCTATAAAAATTCAGCATCCGTATGTTTGTGGCTTCAAAACTCGAAAGTAGTCGATGGATTGACTTGAAATTTTTACACAACGTTGTATTTCTATATAAGAGTGTTTATATATACTTTTTACTCCGAAGTTCCCACGGAAACGGGAACTTCTCCGAGCGTTTCGCGAGGTTGGCAGATATAGACAAGACTCAGACGCGTTGCGATGGTAGCTCACTCTCTGAACCTCTTTCTCAACTACTTATAAGTACCTCTTTCCGAAGTTCCCACAGAAACTGGAAATTCCGAGCTAAAATCCGTTCAAGCGGCCATCTTGCGTTAGCACTTGCTTCTTCACGTATTGCTGCTACGTTGATAGAAGGAGATAGAACAGCGCACTTAGCTCTTAAACTGTCATGACTTAAACATGCACTTCACAGAAAACCCAACATGTAACATTTCTAAAACACCAGGAATGGGAAAGGTTCTACGGGCGTGCAAAATCATTGTATAGGATGAGTGTACAGTGGCTTATAAGAAGTCATTGGAAGCATTAGACCATACATAGTAAGACTTGCGAAATAATCAGGTTTCATTTGGTGCAGCATTGGTGTTACTAGCCAGTGACTTCAGGCAAACGCTTCCAGTGATACCTCGCTCAACACCAGCCGATGAATTGCATGCCTGCTTGAAATATTCAACTCTTTGGAACACAGTAAAAAAAAAATCATTTAACAACGAATATGAGAGTTCAACTTTAAAACGATCCAACAGTTGCCATATTTTCAAGACAATTACTCGAACTCGGTAATAGCACTGCTCCTACAAATCCGGAAACGGGAAAAATCACCTTCCCATCTAATTTCTGCAACATTGTACATTCAAAACAAGAGTTAGTAGACAGGGTATTCCAAAGCATCGAAACAAATTATGAAAATCACGCATGATTTAGCCTAAAAATCAGACTGAGCCACAGCGAAGCGTGTTCGGGCTAACTAGTTGTTATATAAAAAATTAACGATGTCAGAATTTTTTTAAAGCACACACATATATATATATATATTGTAACGTTTTTCATCTGAACTAGCTATTGCAACTAGTTTCTAAGTGGGTTCGTTTAGATAAAACACTCTAAACTTCAATAAAAAAAAAAACACCAATATATTGTTTAACACAATAAATTACAAATAAAGCACTTAAATAGTAATTAATACACAGTTTTAAACCAACATAAGTTCTCTTAGTTTACTTTTTATTTACTATTCACAAACGCACACTCCGTTTGAAACAAGACTCTCTGACTCGAGCTGTTGTTCACTACTTATACCAATGGAAAAAGGGAAGGTTCTAGAACATCCCAGAAAGAGCTAAAGCGCCCCGCTAGCGCTTCCTAGCAGCCACGAGGAGAACTTGAGGTACCTGCTTTCTCTCTTAGATGGCATCAGTGGCTGCGTTACAATATATTATATAAATCTGGTGTAAAACCCTCAAACGAATTGTTATATAGTTATATGATATATTGTTATATGTTATCTTGTATAGTTAATTATCTTGAATGTTATGTTAAATGTAATGTGGGTTGGTTATTATGCGTATATGTTGTAGCAGAAGCATTATTGAAAAGGCTTATGAATGTTTATGTTTTAGAGAAGAAAAAAGTATTAAGAAATAAGTAGATTGTTGTAGGAGATTATAGCACTGCGACCTGAAGGATCTATTGTGCCCCCGGCGCCTTCTCAGTGCACTGCCGGCCTCCAAGTAATGTTCTCTAGCTGCAGACAACACTGTTCATCACCGAACAGTGACCTGTAAAAGCTCCTAGAAAAAAATCTAAAGGCAGCATGCTGGGTTCGAACCCGGGACCTCCGGTTACTACTCCAGCGCACTACCACTGAGCTAATCTCTTCCTTCTTCCTTGGCTTACACCAATTATCTAGGGACGGAGACCCTAGTTTGTGTACTGTGTTTGTCCTTGTCTGTAAAGTGTAGAGTGTATGTAGTTTAAGTGTATTGTGTACTGTTCTGACTAAGTGCATGGAGTACTGAGCTGTGGTAACCCTCAGTAACTACTCCGTCGCTACTCCGCAAGTAACTGCATGTAACAGACACCCCTTGCGGGCAAAGAAATAACTAAGAAGTCACCACCACTATTTTAAGATACATATATTATTTCTAAATGAATTTAAATACTATATACAATAATGTTATAAATATATAGAAACTCTTGCACTTAAATATTCTTTATCACAAATATTCAAATTAAACGGTTATTGGCACACTGAATTCAAAATGAGAGAGTGACGTTTTGGATGCGACGATGAATGATAGTGGTTGAATGACTCTTCAAATAATGTTTCTGTTATTTATAAACCGAATAGTTAAAGCCTGCTCTTTATATATGTTTTCTAGAAGGAGTTAAAAGACAAAGAGCGGCCGAGTTCTCCGACCGCTCTTGTATCGGTGTCTTGTACCTGGGTTTTAACCCTTCTGCCAGCCAACATACAAATTTCCTTCAAAAATTATATTATTTAATATATAGAATATATTTCCAATTATTTCTATTTTTCCATTCGCTTCTTCGAATCTAAACTTAATAAAATGATTTTTTTTTTTTTGAGAGAGAGAAGCGTGACCTTCCACCTTCTTCGAATCTAAACTTAATAAAATGATTTTTTTTTTTTTGAGAGAGAGAAGCGTGACCTTCCACCTTCCTCAAACCTCATTAAAATCAATTCTCTTGAAAAAAAAAAAATCAAACAAAAGTGGTGGGTCTCTATCACGCTAAGTTTGATGAAACCCGATGACGTCATTATGGAGAAAATCATAGAAAACTAAAAAAAAACAAAAAACAAACTGCATCATCATATTATATAGTTGTTGGCACCCGGAGCATTTTAGTGCAATCCTGGCCTCTGGGCAGTTTTCTCTTAAGAAAATATTGCCCATCATCGGCCGGAGTGAACTGTAGAGACTCACACGAGCAGCACTGTTGATGGCTGTAAAGGGTACTCCAAATTCCACAATCCAGCGCTAATCTCTCCCAATCCTTTTTATTATTAATATATATATATATTTTTTGAATGAACGTGAAAAACAAATCATTGACCTGGCTAATTATTTCGTTAAAAAGTCAAATATATCTCACAGTAATAAAATATTTCTATAGTTTAAGTAATAGAAAGTTTATTAAAATTATCGATTAGGTAATATTTAGTTTACATATATTTACTCATATTGTTTATATGGTAATTGTCTTCTTATCAGTATTAATATCTAGACCTTTATATTTATGGGAATGTTTTCATAATATTCAAGAAATTTAATATATATATATAGTATATATAATATTTAAAACAATATTTTCCAACTATGATTGAATAAAAAACATGATTTTGAAATAACTACGCAATAAAGTAATAATGAGTGAAAATATTACAGCTCAATCAGTAAAAATAATATGTTAGAAAATTTTGTACTAAATATGATAGTTGCAATTAAATGACAAATGTCCTATCATAATGAAGTGTTTTATACTTATTGTATTAGGACTTATTTGTCATTTAATTCCAACTTTATATTTCGTACAAGTTTATAGAGAAAATGTTTACTTCAAATATTGTTTGTTTACAGTAATGAGAGTG